>JARJDR010002261.1:0-12168 GCA_030264135.1 Myllaena sp. GC000078
TCTAGACAAATGATTACTCGCGTATATTTTTTAGTCTCGCTAGTGTACAGTTTGTACCTGTGATGTTTGAGCTATTGCTCGTCGAACTATGTACACACATTTACCTACAAATAGTTTCATTATTCAGCTCTATTACGCTAACGCGATGCCAAATGTGTAGACGTTCTCGCTTAGTGCCATTGTGCTGTTTAGATGCTTTGCCGTTTGTTTTCACGACTGATTGCAGAACACCGAGCATCGAAAAAAAAATTCGCTAGTCAGCCGTTTGCAAGCAGAAACTCACAAATATTTATATCGATAATAATAGATTTTTTATTGCGGTCGGTATTTGCATAAGTCGAGTACGCACTTGCGAGACGCTCGAAAAGTTTTCGCTTAGTTCATGCATTGTACACGCCAAATATTGACGCAACATCGCCAACTTTAGCGCTTCGCAACTTTTTACCCCATATTTAAACAATATCCAGCCTCTGCCGCCTCGGCAATGGCCAATTATTCTATATCGTTAAACCTTGTGAGCGGCTATACTGCACCCCCATACCCATCATCATCATCATCATCTCTAGCTATTCAGTACAATGCAAAATGCGAGTTGGCGAGTTTGGCTCTATCGTAAGAAAAGCGCACAAAAACGGTTTGCGTGTGCGCGCGCGCTTTCAATGTTTACTCTGCGTTAACGAAAATTATTGCCGCGCACATTGTGTTATTGGGTTAATCCGTCGCGTCTATACGCACGCACGGCAGCCCCGAGATGATGCGGGCGGTCGTTATTTATCGACGAATTTTATTCAATCATCGTGACGCGAGCGAAGCAAAACACAAAAAATAAATAACGTTACGTGCGCGGTTTCGGCAGCCCACCCACCTCCTAGCAGCAGCAGCAGCCGCAGCCCGAAGGAAGCAACCTGTCCGCGTGCAGGAACAAAGAAAAATGGAAGCAAAATCGGATTATGATTTAGTTTTCTTTCATTTTCATCGCTTTTTTTTTCGTCTGTCGGCGAGCGGGCGTTCACATGCTGCTCTCTGCTGGTTCGTGCCGATGCTCTACGATTCTCGCGCGTAGTTTCCCGGTTAATCTTTGGGGAATTATTCGACCAAATAAAGGAGGAGGACCTTTCTCTTCCCTCCCCTCTTGGTCGGCCACGTGTATATTGCGAAGAAAATCAATTATGAAATGAAAAGACCAAAATGAAGCAGAAGGAGCCCGGAGAAAGGGCGCAAAAAATGAAAGAAAAACACGATGAAATTAAACGCAAACAAACAAACGAACGAACGTGTGCGCACGTCTCGGGAGGTATAATACAAAATGTTTGTTTCGACAAATTGCATTAAGCGCGCACCGCATACACACGTGCGCCACGGTGTAAAATTATTAATTGGTAATTTAATGAGCACACGATTATTGATATATTGTTCCATGTGGTGCATTAAAAGTTTGTTTGATTTATTGTACGTGATTAATTTAAAATTAATAATTATGCTAGTAATTTGCGGAAATTATAGGTATTATTTATTATTTCCTCGAAGTACTTTAATCTCACTATCTACAAACAAATTAATAATAATAATATGTTAAATCAAACTTTGCTATTACCCAGCCAACAAAGTAAGTGCACACCAAGTAAAACAATACGCGACGTAAACTAAATGACCAATTCATGTCGTCGGCGATCCCCTCTCGGGCAAAACACTCACTCATCGAATTGCACCAAGTCCTTCGTGACTACATACATACATACAAGAGTTTATTAACTTTCACTACGCAATGCCTTTATATTGTATAGCGTACGCAGTGCGTCGCGACGTCGACGTCCCGAAGGACCTTCTAGTTGTGTGTATGTGTGGCGACTGCCCGCAACATCCTCCCGCGCCGCCCTTCTTGTAAGCAATCAACTTCGTTCGCATCAATATAGTGGTGGTGCGGGTCGACGCTGCATCACTATCGTTTTGTTGTCGACAAGAATCAATCATTTCGCTCCCCCATCGAATGCGTCCTGCAGAAGGGTTGTTTAAATTGCATTGTTTCGACATTACCTGTGTGTGTGTTGGTGCGCGCGCGGACAATGTCCGAAACAAATAGGCGAAGAATCGAGGCCCTGTTGTGGCCACAAAATTTATCTTTAACGCAATTTCTCAATGTCACAAATTGTGGTCGGCTGCTGGTCACGAGGGCCTGTCCGTACGCGCACTATTCATTATAAATGTGTGTTGTGTGCTTGTGGCGAGCGCGAATTGTTTGCGCCCTGTTTGAAAATTGTTCATTTTTCGCCGCGCGAAACAATATGATACCCCTGCACACTTGTGTAAATGATAAATAAGACCATCATGTTTTGCGTTGCACAATTGTTGAGATAAAATTTTACATTTATTTGAAAAATATTAAGGTTGTAATAAATATTGCTGACAACATCGTTGGTTTGTGAAATAAATAGGTTCTCTCTATGGGGAGAAAACTACACGTTTATAATGTGAATTATTAGTTGTTATTTATTATATTAAATTGACTAATTATTTCTTAAATATTTACGTAAATAATTGTGTGACCATTGTTAGCATATTACCGCCCCCGTAAACCCTTAACCAGACATCGTGTTCGTGTCAACATAAAAGTTCACCGACGATATCATAAACGATTACGCAAAACGCGCGCGGGAGAGCGTCATTCGTCGCGGAGCGACACATGCGTTGTTTAGCATCCATCCGCCAAACCAAAAACGTTATCCGAAAACAAAACAACAAAACACAAGTTTACATAAGTTATGTATTTAGGTCTCTTATTTGAGAGAGGGTCCCAGTTCTTCTTTACTTAATCCTTCATCCCAATTCCTGCGCACCGGGCACACAGCCACACACCACGCTCGTCGACGCTGATGCCGACGCCACCCCCTCATGCCCGTTGCCCTTTCCACTTGTTTACATTTACATTTATTTAAGTGAAGCGCAACTAGGCGCATCCCGGGATGTGATTCGCCATATGCCGTATGCCCAAAACTTTGTGGATATATTCCGCCGTGCGCGCCCGACCGAATTTCCGGTTGTTAGCGTTAATCGTCGTCGTCGCTGCACGCTGACAATGTTTGCACGCACTCACCCCACGCCACACACGGTACACACCCGTTTACTATGAAATTGACGAATTTGATCGATACTAGTGTTATCGTTATTGTAAAAGGAAACCAAACGTGCGCCGACAAGAAACGCAATCTAATTGTGTTTAATAAACATGTGTAAAGCAATATAAACTGGATGTGTGCTGGATCACAATGTCGTGCGTAATAATAGAGCGAAACTAGAATAGCGCGGATGGAATATGATAATGATGTTTGAGACAATACGTTGAAGTTTAAGGGGTCTTGCTTTGCGAAATATCGTCGGGGTTGTATAAACATACAAACAAGCTTGGCATCGAATGAGCCCGCGCTTGGGTAACACTGAACAAACCGGCGGAGATCGACGGAAGCTCGCTGAAAAGTGGGAAACAGAGGAAAGAAGCAATAAGCGTTAACCAGCAGGCAGGAAATATCGGCGCGACACGATTCGGCATACCGCGCGCGCACGCGGGAAAGACAAACGTGGAATAAATAATAGGGCTGTTTGCTTTCAGCCCCCCCAACTCTCAATATGCCGTTGGTGTGGGCGTGCTTCGTCTTAGTCAATTTGAATGTGCACGCGCAAAGAGATGCGACGGGATGTGCGCTTCGCATCCGCACCGAAGGTCGCCATCAATAGATAGGGGATAGGTTTGGTATTGAAGATGTTCCAATAAACGCGAGGCGCACACGGCGCGCTGCTCTAATGTCATTTCCGCCTCGCGATGTATATCCGCCGATTCATTTCCGAAGAGAGACACGACGCTCTCGCGCCACCCCCCGCATCTTCGCCGCCACTCCACGCGCGTCGTGGAAGACGTTTAGATAAGCGGATTATCGCGCGGATTATGGGCGGGAGTTAATTGCTCGACGCGTATAATTCCCAACTCCCTCGCCCTCGACTTTCGACATCGCCATCGGTCGTCCAGTCACACGAAGGATGTGTGTCGCCGCATGATAGCTTAAGCCGTGGATGTGAAACCAATCGTGCGCATCGCCTAACATCGCAAATTACCTATTTACTTACTAGTATGAAAATAGCAGCAGACTGTTTGCGGCTTTCAATTCAAGCGCAACAATTTGCGCAAGTATTTGACGTTTTATGTCATGCAAAAGAAAGGTGTGATTTATTGCCATTGATTTCTTGTTGAGTATTAACGTTCGCGCACGTTCCTTCGTCTTTCATGTCACGTTTCTAATTTCGAGTTGCTTTACGGTTGTTCGGGCGATTATTCTTTCTGCCACGACAGTATCCCCAAAACATTTCCGAACATCACCTCCGATTCCCCGATCTGTTATGCCCGGCCATGCCGGATCGGGAGCACTGCGTCCTCAAATCTTCCTCTTGGATTCGGGGTGGTTGTCGGATCCGCACACTATTTCCTTCCTCGACATTGCTGTGCCTTTTGGGGCTGCTTTTTGGCCGCTCGCCGCATGCGCTGTGCTGTGCTATGCGATTATTAATTTTCTATGCCGCATTCGTGTGATTTATTGGTCGTTCGGCAGCTTCCCAATATATTTCGTCGACGCGAGCGTACCACTTTTTCTTCATCTTCCCACCACTTCCGGCATCTCACACACATACGAGCTGTCTTCTCCACTCCAATATATATATTTTACGCTTCCGAATGAGTAGTAGTAATGGTCAAAATTGTGCTTCTTTAAATAGTATTTTATATATTTGTGTTTTTTGTATAATTCCAACAAATTGAATCAATTGGATTTGTATAGTTGTAATCGATAGCAAATTTTATCCATAGAATGTAATTTGAGTGAAAGTAACGAACGATATAATGTGATTTCGCACCACAAAGCAATACGTAATACCATGTAAATGATATCCACATACCCATTCCACTCACTAATTGAGCGGCGAAATTAAAAACATGACCCGGTCGCGTGCTCATTACACGCGCAATGCTATCGCAACGGCGCGCGCGGTTTGTTGTTATTCGTTAGCATTTCGCATTCGTTATAGCGTATCGCAATCAATGTCGGCAATATATCAAATTAAACGTGTTCCCGCGACCGACGCGGCGCAGCGGTACCTATATGCACGCGTGCTCCGCGCGCGCGCCTGTGCCGAATTGATTGAAACTGAATTTATGTATTTATTAATATTGAAATTATCTATGGAAGCACATCAGTCAACAACGCGATATGATGCTGCCGCCGCGCCGCCACCAGATATATTCGTATTTACATTGTATGAATAACGTCGCGCGCGATCCATACACAAACTATAAATAATTATTTTTGATACAGAGCCGCGCTGCACGCGCATCAAATGCACAATGCAAAGTGTGTACATGCGCATGCATCAACAAGCGCATATAGCATAGCAGAAATGATGAATGCGATCGGCGGCGTGTGTAATTGCGTTCGACGCGCGAAATGCAACGAGGGCAACGCCAACCGGGTAGTGCGCGAGCAGCACGTGGAAATTGGGAAATATTTCATTTAATTACCAGCCAACGATTCTAATAACGGAACGACGCGATAAAGTTAATTGCTTGTTCTTCTCGCGCGGCGTTAGTGCACTATGCGCACCTGAAGTTCATCTATGTGTATATATTTTAATTAAAATACGAACCGCGTTCCAGTCGCCATCCTCGCCCGCTCCATTTCAAACTGCTACTGTAACGCCACGCCGTTCGATTGTTGCGAAAGCGTATACGATCATAATGCATTTTATGTTTAGTTTCCGAACTATATATAGTTATAGAGTGCATTAATTTTAATTATGTCGCTAGGTGCGCTCTCAAAGGGCTGCTTGTTTACGTTTGAATTTCCTACATCGCGACGCGACGCATATAGAATACAGGATATTGTTACTGGCTTAAAGCTCGTTGTATTTAAGAAATTAGTTTTAGTTCTAATTGCATTAGCGCTGCATTCAATGCAAATGTTAGTATATACTGATTATCATTGTTATCGCGTAATATTGCATAATAATTTAATTGAGAATATTAGCTTTTATCCTATTAAGTACGTAAATCAATTTTATTTTGAATTTTGAATATGTATTCAGTTACAAAAAATATTACTTTGATGCAATGCTTGTCATCTGACGGAATGTGTCTTAAACTAGCGTACAAACTGCCAGATCCTACATATCCTTCTTTAGCATCATTGATCCTTCGTCCTTTTCCTCCTTTTCGTCCTTTTGGTTCCAATTTAGTCAACTAGGTGTCGCGACATGCGCCGCACACGAAAATAGTTCGCTTGGTGTCGCCACTTGAATAGCTTCCTGCTTTTCCGCCTGCATGGACTGGTTACGTCAGAATTTGGTATCGTTCCGCATCGCGAGCATCGCGAGTGCAAATTTTCCGTAGAAAACATGAACGATCGAAAATGGTGGTTGATGTTTGCTCGTTCACTGCGTAAGCGTGCAGCTTACACCGCCCGCGCACGGCTTGTTCGGCTTGTTTGATTCGCCTAAACAAATGTGGTGAGCATCGTCATTGGCATTGTGTGTTCCTAGCGCGCGGTCGTGCCGTATCGTCTTGGGGGCGAACGGGTTCGCTTCGTATTCGGCGTATTCGGTTAGCGCGTCGTCGCCGCCGCCGTTGTGCGTCACTACGACAATATTTTCTGTGGTAACGTCGGGTTGTGCGAGCGAGCTGCTTTCAAGGTTACGATCGAGCGGGCTCGATTTATTGATTACGGAGCTGTGTGTTGCGAAAAAAAGGGTCAAAACGTAAATACACAACAAACATTATCATTGGGTGAGAAGTGCGACGCTATTATATAATTACGGCGAGTGTTTTGTTTTGCGATTTGGTGGCTGAGGAACGAACTTACGTGCGACAAGTGGACCTAGAGGCGCGTCCTGCCTACAGTGCCATTGTTTATTCGCGTGGGCTGTGTCCCTTTTCTTGTGCCATTTTGCGTTTTGATTGATGCTATCAATAAGCCATCCAAATGAATATGTCCATGCAGCAGTATTGCCTCCGGTGGAACAATCATCAGCCGAACTTCATATCGGTCTTCTCGAATCTGCTCAACAGTGAGTTGCTTGTAGATGTGACTCTGTCTGCAGATGGAAGGCATTTGCAGGCACACAAACTGGTGCTGTCTGCATGCAGTTCATACTTTCAGGTAAAGTGCAACCTGTTTTATTCATCAGATTGAAACTTAATGCTATGCTTTTGACTATTTCAGTCTCTGTTTACTATGAATCCATGCCAGCATCCAATAGTAATTCTCAAAGATGTGAAATTCACTGATCTAAAAGTCATCATTGATTTTATGTATTACGGAGAAGTGAATGTATCACAGGATGAGTTGCCTCACATATTAAAAACAGCTGAAGCTTTAAAAATAAAAGGTAATTGCACTAAACATATTTGTGACATTTTTCACTTAAATTGTGTTCTTTGTAGGCTTAGCAGAAATCCCTGTGGAGGCATCACTGAAGCATCCAAATAATGTCGCAGAGAGAACAGAGTTATTAACACCAGCAGACACAAATTGGAATAATCCTGAAAACCAAAGGCAGTCGATATCGCCGTCGCCTGGTCCTATGTCACCATCAAGTAAAAGGAAAAGATTACGTAAAACATCAACTGGTTCAGGCTCAATGGAGAAGCATCCAAGTGAAGATCACTCATCAAATGAAGTTACATTATCGTCGCCGGCAAGTTTGGCGATGGTCAAACCGGATCCTGGCTTCCCCCACGAATCTCCGGTAAAGACGAATTCGAAAGAGGGTGGCCATATATCAGGAGGATCTCATGATACTAATGAAAGTGGGTCTCCACATCAAATTAACTTAGTAAGAAATGAAACATTATGAATTTGAAGGAATTTTGATGAAATGCAAATTCCATTTTAGCATGCATCTCATGAAATGCCAGTGCAGCATTCGGCAGAGAACTCATCCTTCGACATGGCGGGTCCATCTGCCACGACGCAAACTGTAACAGGTAAATCACAGTCATTAATAATTCGATCGTGAGAATAGCGTGCAAGTCAAGTTCACAGGACTCATGCGACGTTCTTTCGCTTCTGTTTTCTTGTATGTGAAATATATATATTCAAGGCTAAGGATCAACAGCAAGAGTGAACAAACGGTTAGGGTTTTACTTTTTTGATTGGTTCGTTTGTAATCCCGTAATTCCGTGATCCTAAACTTAGCCATTGACATAGGCTTAGCTCAATGGTCAGTCATTTGTTTAATCATCTTCATTCTTCATCATTCCCTGTTTGCAAAGTGCATGCTAATTCCATTACTATAATCAACCTCTAAAGATATTTATATCTGTGCTTTATTCAATGAATGAGTCATTCGATTTTACGATTTCATTAAATTCTCGTGCATTGACATGAATTTGTTTCATTGTGCCTTCTATCAATCGAAACGCAATGAACAAAACGTTAAGTAGTAGATGATGTCATTGTACACGTTGACATCATGACTCGAGATTTTTTGTTAGCATAATAAAGTTATCAATTTATTTGCGTTTCACTGTTCACGTTGACGTAGGATACTGTTTGAGAATTGTCTGCACGTGTAGTTCTATAAATATTTAATATTTTTGAATGAGTTTCAAATTACATACATGCCTTAATTGATATGCGTACATGTATATGTGTGGCAACTAATTAAAACTTATTGTTAGGCAGTGCGTAGGTAAAAATGACACCTACGAAATATAATCCAAAATTTAATTCATTTAAAGTTACAATTGTACTTTATTTGCGACCATAATCTCAAGTATTTACGACGCAATTCGCGAGATATCATTCAGAATATCTTATTTTCTTTTTTTTTTTGTTGTTGCAATATTTAATGCATCTTTTGATTTGATACATATCCTCTCTCAATTCAACCAATGATCATATATCATTCCGTTTGATGTAACACCCTTGACTCATGTTCACGATTGCCGTTGAGCGTAGCCTTGTCAAAATGCGCACACCATTTCTAACCGGTGGTACCCTTTCAGGTTACCAATGGGGCATTGTTGATCAACACTATCCACATTTTACCCAAGCCACTCTGACCCTCCCTCATGAATTGCAATATACCACCGCTCCTCCATCTTCGGTCCATCAAAATTATTCCGTTAGCAGCGCATGCACACAGGACAACAGTAGCCATACGGTGGAGGTGCGCGCACCTGCACCTCCGGCGGCGGCCGCCGCCAATCCTCCGGCTACGCAAACACCGCCAAAGCGCAAGCGTAGCGTGAATCCGCAATCGCAGGACAATTTCGTGCGCGCCTTGGACGCGGTGCGTTACGGCGGGATTGGCTTCTGTAAGGCGGCGCGTATGTACGGCGTGAATAATCGCACACTTTGGATCGAATACAAGAAACGCGGCTATCCGGTCAATCGGTTGAGCATAAAAAATCGTAAAGCCGAAAACGCGCAACCGCCGCCCATCAAGGACGAAAGCCCGTCACCGCCGCACGCGTCCGACCCACCTGCGGAGGCGCATTCGCCGCCGCAACATGCCACTGTACCACATCCTCAGCCATCCAATCCGTCGTCACACCATCCTCCTCCACCAATTCAGCAGCACCCCATTCCGGGCAACTCGGTTACAATGCTGAGCGGCGCTTTCATTGACGGCCGCCCGGTGGAAATCGCCGCGCCCGGTTTACAGCGACCTCGATACTTTGACAACGGGCTACTACACACGACACCAATCAACTTGCAAAATATCAGTTTTGATCAAATGTGAAGACGCGTGCGACGTAAATAATCTCATTATTTCTAGAGTGAAATGATACAAAGACCGTATCAATATGTTAAGATTCTTTGTAAAAAAGAAGCAATTTTTATCATATCTGTGCCACTATGTTACGTTGTATTATTTGACCAGTGGAATTCATCAATTATTTAACTTTACATTGATGCAATTGTGTCCGTACATTTATTGTTGTGTCCTTTGTTGCATTGCTATTATATATTATGTTTCTCGTGATTTCAAAAAGTCTTGATTGTAACCCAAACTGCTGGACACTGATCAAAGTTTTCAAGCGCGTCTAGTACATTACAATCATTAAAATTGTTTTCAGAAAGAGTTATAATTACGACACATGCACAATTTTCGCAATCGTCTCAGCAAACGGCACACACAAATACAATGATGCTGGGCTCGAAGCGCAGTCGAATGTTAATGCGGCAGTCACGCATTAAAAAGGATTGTGAAGGTGGTCATGCCGATGGTGATTCGCATTATCTGAGCGTGCCGCATGTGCGCGTTGAAAGACAAGTATCCGATCCATTGCCAACAACAGCATCGCCGCCGCCCGGACATCATCTTGCCGTACCCGGAAATGTTCTCGTTAAACAACATTCGCATCCATTACTGCCTAGCCAAATGGTAGGGTAATTAAAAAGTTGCCATTCAAAATTGTACATGCGTTGTATTTTCTAGTATCAGCCTACAAGTCCACCGCCTGCATCAACAATGTCACCGCTGCAGATAATAACACATCAGCCATCCACGGAGAGCGAATCGGCGCCAAGTCCAGGTGGACCCGACATCCATCCGCACAGCTCGGAAGTCACGATAGTGCCGACGTTGCGAGTCAAGTCGGAAGATTTAACACCGACAACGCTCAAAGTGCGAACGGATGAATTAAAACGTAGTGTTTCGTCGCCGTCTCAAGTAAGTTTATTTCTTGTTCTATTGTATATTGGATTAAGCGGTTTTCGATCAGTTTTACACGTTTTGTTCAACCATTCCTCGCACTTATTTTTGGACGCTTCGATATCTTGCACGAATTCCTTATCTTTTGGTATCCATTTCATCTTCTCTTTATCGAATTCGTATCCCATCGGAGTGATTTGAAACACTTCCGATTCTCGCTCGCCGGTCAACATGCGCCAAATACCAGACATATAATCATAGGTCATGCGACTCGTGGTACTTTCGTTGTCCGACTGTGCAGTTCCGCCAGATGTGAATATTTTGGAATCGATTTTCGGAAGGACTTGAGCGTGCCTTTCCTTGACAACTGCAACTGGTTCCGACACGAGTGGGTGTTTTTCGGGAGAATCTAGAATTTTTAGCGCCTCATCGAATGTGTAATCATTTTCTTTCTGTAATCAGCGTAAATTCAACTCTAGCATTGTGATTAGTTGAAAAGTACCTTCATTTCTTGGCGCATCGCTTTCATCACATCCTTGTGTTTGTCGGTGAAACCGTCAGCGGCCTGAACGATACGATCACTGAGGCTCAGGTCCGACTCGGCGGGTTGATCGAGTTTGCACGGATGGAGTACTTCATGAATGGTGACCGTTGGCGAAGTGTGCTGGCTAGCGTGTTTTCCATGAAATAGAAATTCAAACCCGGCGGTGCTTTGCCGCTTAGCTGCAGATATAGAATCACGCTTGCGGGATGTCATGTTGGCGAACGGTAAAAGTGTCCAAATCGTCAATTCCGACTGCTTTGACTCCTAGACTCGTTTATTTAATGTTGCCAAGATACGGAGATATTTGATCAATAATCATATAACAAACTACTTCTACGTGACACTTGCCTTTGAGCTACCGAATCACTTTTCATGGATGGACGTTTTAAAATGATGTTTTTTTACAGACCAATACACGTTCTAGTCATTGCCCAGTAGTCCGGCCGGGGCCAGCGTTAGGTTGCAACTACTGTTGGAATACAGTCGACGATCACGGTCGAATTTTGAGACGTAAAACGAAATACCATTGCCCCGAATGCCAGACAAACTTATGCATAGTGCCGTGTTTTCAAGAATACCACGAGCGACAAGCGCCGCTTACGGACGCTGTAGTCGCACCGTCCACGGTAAGAACATTTCCAAAGACGAGTTCTATGTGAGAAACGTATTGGAAATAGGATTCAATTTTACTACCCATTGAGGCTCTTACCGCTCTTACCCAATAACATATTGGGCATTGTTGAAACATTTTAATCATTGTGTTATGCTATATTGGTATACGAAATGAACCAATCAAAATGTTTGGCCTAGCGTACGACCAATAAACGGATGTATATAATTATTACATTCGTTGAAATATAAATTGTGTTGTATTGCAAAAGAAAATGGAGCGCCTGTTCTTACGCTGAATAGGATATTAAATTAATTTA
>JARJDR010002262.1:0-13313 GCA_030264135.1 Myllaena sp. GC000078
AGATGAAATGTACGAAATGACGAACAAGTTGATGCTGCCGTTTGCTGATGATAATAATGATAATATTAGTGGGCGCGCAAAAACAATGGCGTTGCGGGGATGATCCAATTAGCCGCATGCGGTGCGATAATAGAGTCGCTCATGCGTTCCCTAGCCGGCTCAATTTTTCCCTCGCGGCGTAAAAAAACGGGTTGTTAAAATTAGATTCCAACCATCAGTCGTCGACGTTGCATGAGAATTATTATCATTTAAATGTCGTCGTTTGAATAACAATTCCTTGAAACGAATGAAATTCAAATAAAAGTTCTCTTCACATCCAAGTATCAAGCGTACTTCGATGAAATTGAATTGAATGAACATTAAATCCCTGTGATAAGTATGTTGTTGCATGTTGTTTCGCGTGAAAGCCGAAAAAGAAGTGTGCGCCAAAAACATCCCCTAACACCATGCGACAACAATAACATCGCGACGAGCGGCGGTGGCGGTGGTGGCAACGACGGCGAAGGAAACTTTGCACACAGCACGGCGTGTAATTGTCGTGCGGCAACAGCTTGATGCCTGTCGCCCAACGTCTTCGTTCGCGCGTTGTTGTTTGCGCATCTAATCTGCAGATTGATGTACTGGCAAAACGCCTGAGTGCGTGCTTTCTTTCGCGTTTCCTTACGTTTTCCGCTGATAAATCTTGGAAGCATATATCATCTAGTTTTTACAATAGATTGAAAATTAATGATAATATCCTCGACTTGACTTTGGGTTGCATGTTAATCATTAATCAATTACTGGAATGTCTTTATATGACTCGCGAAGGAAGCAGCAACATCAAATTACAAAGTCGCAGAGCGTAGGAGCAGGAGTTAATTATGCAACATGTTTAGATGGCGAGTTGAAAGTTGCAAGACTGCTGCAAACTTCAGCTGTAAAGCAAAATGCATTGCATAAATTTTGCCTAATAATTAATGCACGACTCACAAGCAAGTATGACGCATGCTCCATCCCTCAATCCTGATTATGTAAACTTAAATATCAATCATTTGCATACACGGAATTCCATAATATTCCAAATTTTCATATTCCTAATGCCTGAATTATTTAGCTTATATTGTTCGTTTTCTATTCACGCTTGTTTAATTTATATCACCTAAATTTTGAGAGGAATTTATTAGCGTCAGTGTAGTGCGCAACGATACATTACTACACTCATTACGATTAAAATTTAATTCGATTAGCGGCGGCAAAACTACAGAATCCCATATTCCCTGAAAGCATCTACTAGCCATGTGCATGCTTAATGCATATATGAATTATGCATAAAATGCATTTCATGCATGGCGAATTTCGTATATTACACAAGATATAATTTGACAAGAATGAATTTAAAATTTAATGCAAAAGTAGGAAACTTCAATTTTCGCCCGGCGCATCCACATCTGCATATCGGAGCAAATTACGCACATATACCAACCGACCGCGAAAACTATTCACTTGCGATTGTGATTTAATCGCTCGTGCCAAATTTGCACATCATCAAACCGCACGCAAAGCTCGCGAGTAAAGAGATTCCGTCAATTGTGCAAATTGGCCATTAGTAATTTGAATAATAATGCGCGCCCCGTGGCGATGAGGAGCTAAACGCCATGGTTGACGGGCGGATATATTCGGAAAATCGGTGACGATTGGGGAAGGCGCGCGATGTCAATTAAAGCCCACACGCGACTCAATTTCGCCCTGGCGTTGCCGCTTTGATGCCACCGCCGCGCCGCCTACACCGCCTTGAGATACAACGTTCCAGTGAGTGGAGTGAATGAATGAATGAATGATAAGACGCCGATAGCTATACATACAGTTCGCGCAGCGTTTCCGAGTACGGCAGCAGGGAGTCGCGTTTAAGCACCTCCAGCCCAGCGTCCTCGATGATCCTGCAAACGAAGAAGAAGCAGCGCCGAGCGCCTTAATTACATAAGTGCAATTACGCCCGAAGTAATTCTATACAAATAATCTTAAAAAGTCAGATTACGCACGCAGACAGTCAATAGTACCACAAACGCAAAAAATGTAATATAGTAAGTTATAAATAGAAATAATGAGACAAGGAGGGCGAAAACCTTCCACCCTAATCGTATAACGAGCGAAAAAAACCCCGGCGAATAAATGCTGTTTGACATGGCATGTTGCAAGAGCGCCTTATCTTTAATTGCATGAATAGTTTTACGAGCAAATAAAAATAATGCAATTATTAGCAAAATCAATCACAAAAACGGAGTATTGTAATTGTACGGAGGAAATTTAATTAAATCGAGCAACAATCAGCAACAAATTTAGAGTTTAAAGCTTGTCATTTTTTCTGAACTCGTCTAAAAAAAGAGCATCACGGAATGTATTTAAAAATGCAATTACATAGTGAATGAAACCCAATTACAAGCTCGCCTGCAAATTGGTATGTTGGCGCCCTCCCGAAAAACATTCAAAAGACGAAAGGCAATAGAAAATCGCCGCTCATTCGATATTCATTACGCGTTCGTTCGCGTACGGCGTGCACAAACGCAGGTAGATTGCGCAGAGGAATGACAACCAGACAGAAACAAAAACGTTTGAAAAAATATCGAACAATCCAACAGATTAACATATTTGCCATCGTCAATAAACAACATTCCAATCCGAAAAGTAAAAAATTACTCCTGTCTTCATTTTCATAATTAACCCCCATGGTAAAATGTAAAATACTAGTATGAATGTTGCATCAAAGAGACGGCGCAAGATTGAAAATGATAAAATTCGCAAAGCAAATATATAATAATTGCATGCATTTTACAACTGCACGTTATGTTGCACCGCACATCATACCGTACAATATATTGTCACAAAGATGAAAAACCTCATTTCGTAGAAAGGCGCATGCGGGCAATTTCCATGTAATATGCTTTCATGTAAAAGCATGATATTTTATACTCTTCAGCCTGCCTCAGCCTGCGTCCTAGGAAAGGAATGATGCACCTGGTGTACCTGGAACGCAATTATACTCACAATATCGACAGGCCCGTTGTGAGGTTGTGCGGTATATTGAAGAAATGCGCGCCGGTGCATCGGCACTCCACCTCGGCCACGTTTTCCGTCACACACGTGCAATTGTTGCTAAGCGATAGCGAGGTGGAAGAAGTGTCCACTGTGAAATGGTGGTGGTGGTGGTCGACGCCATCCTCAGCGGTGCTCGCTGTTGATGTCCGCAAGGCCAATGCGGCGAGCAGATAGAGGTGAGCACACAATCTGCAGCAAAAACAAGCCACGTTTTTGCTTAGTTTTTGGGGGAGCACAGCAAACACCATTAAATCAGCCGCACTTCAAAAATTATCTGCGTATTTTCAACTAGCTGCACACATGACAAACAAACCCTCGGTTTCTAGAAAACTCCATCGACCCTCCTCGCATGGCTGCGATAAATTAAACACATAACCAAAACGGATGGAGAAAGACAGATGCGCCCGATGTGCCTCTTTCGGCTGGCGAGGAAGAGTGATAAACGTTGAGCGCATCCGATTTCGAATGTCACTTCACATCGGGCTTGGCAGTCGGTCTGCTGAAGAGCTCTGCAGCGCAATGTGTGCAACGTGGTTTTGGTCAGTGCAGTGGTTTTAATTTATTAGGCAGCGTGTGATTTTAACCACCTCCATAAATTACATATCGATCGCGCATGTGAAATACAGGCGAATTGGCAGAATTGCATCTGCTCTGCGAATTCTTGATCCACGAAGTCGACGCAAAAACAAAAGCCAAACAAAAAACAAATGCAAGTTATGGACAGTCATTCTGTTGATCGTCATCGTCGTCTGCATCATTCGTCATTTGCAGATCTCACAGTCAGCAACATCAGCAACTTTGAGGAATTTCGTTTGCATAATGGTTGAAGCTTCACTACCGAATCACACTCGTACTCTACGCGCCTGTATGGTGTGCTCTCTAATAAAAGTATTAATCCGCAAAGTTATCCGCTCAATAAATCAACCTCAATGTAATTTCATTTCAGAACTTTGATCAATTTCTATCGGAGGGGTGCGATAACTGCGAAGATTTTCTGGAAATGAGGCGCAACCGCAGGAGAGTGTATGACTGCACGAGCGTCAATTTCTCGGGGTAATAGAAATAGGACTTATTTGCAAAAAGATGTGCGCTGGAATTAATGTCCCGTTGTTTTCAGTATGATTGCCATGATGCAGCCGGATGACAGCTGGGTGTGCAGATGGCAAAAGATAAGTGAGTCTGAGAAGTGTAGAATGTGCGTTGAGATTCGCCCTGCATACGCGGGAATTAACTTTTCAGCTGACTACGCGAAAGGTATGTACGCTGTATCCGTCCGCGGCGAATTGCCGCGAGCCCTCATCAAGCGTATGAAGCGTCACGGTATCGTCTATAAATCACGCGACACGGGTTCGCGTTATTAACTATCCAACTCTTGTAGTTTAGAGTGCAAAATAGAATAAAGCATGCAAAATGCAACAAATTGCAATTTAACGTTGTTGAGTTCAGTATGCATGTGAAGGGAAATGAGTAATGCACGAGAATTCGAAATTAATAAAAATGAATCCGGATGTTGATGCGATTTGCCTGTTTTTTTAATGCACGTGAAATAAATTTATTTTCATTCCCTGTCGATATTAAAAATATTTTCTATTCAAAAAAATGTTAGTAATTTTCCATTAAAGAAGTCATGAATTTGGTAAATATTAGAATATTTTCCTTTACTTCCTCAGCTATCAATCCGATTTTGTTATAATTTTTTAAGACTCTCTGCTTTTGCGAAAGCACTTATGTGCATATCACTTTTATGGCTGTATTTTTACGGGCGTTTCTTTCAGCTTGTTTTATTCTTTATCGTAATGAATATACTCGAAAGCTTTCGGTTAATATGATGGCGCATCATTTGATTCGTTTCGGAAACATCCAACGACATCGTAAAATGTCGTCATTAGAAGAAAACATAATATTAATGTATTGTTCTTCCATTTTACTTGGCTAACAATATGCAAATGACAATGCGAATAATTTAAGGTTTATGGTTGCTGACATAATTTGATTGGTCGTAATCAACCACCAAATGTAAACATTTGTTGATAACCGTCCAGAACGTAGTGAAATGTAAACAATCGGCCGCAGGCGCAAGTCGTTTAATCAAGACCTACTGTAAAATTAAAACTTCCGCATGGTACCCATGAAATATTTGCTTGGAAATGATTTTTCTCCTCTGGATTTGCAAATGCGTACAATGATGTAAAAAAGGAACAAGTGCTACATGAAATCACGCGCTATAACTCGTCTTTGTGAATATTATTGTTTGCGCACACGTCTGCGCGCTGCAAAAGTTTTCCGCCCGAAGGCGTTTGTTTGATATCGACGGAAGCGATTGGATAATAGCGTTCGCTCGCGCCCTTTGTATCGCAATTTGATTTCTCTCTCCTCTTACCGAATTGCCTGTTTTTCTGTTCGTCTTAGCACAAATCAAATCCCACATCGAACATGATTCAATTTGTGCAGATATCAAATGCAATTACCTTTGTCACTTGTGCTAATTAAGTAAGGAAGGCGTTTGGATGATGAAATTATAAAATTGAAAGTATAAAACTTTTTAGGTGTAATCGATAGGTTTTATCGAATAATAATATTGGATTCAATCCGGCTGCTGCTTTTCATTTCAAATATTTATTGGAAACTCTTCAATAAGGTTTGTTTATTGAATAAATACCCATTGCATTTTTTTCCTGTTATTGTTAGCGATGGCAAGGAATAAGCAGCAGCAAGCTCTGAGCTTCGAGATGTATTTGATGCGTGGGGAGAGAGCGGCAGTGTGAAATATTTTCGTAGCCACGCGCGAATTTTTCTTCGCCTTTCCGGAATGGAAAAGGCTGGCTGCATCGCTGCTACAGCGCACGGCGGCGCCTCGTAAATATTTACGTTAAGATCGTTAAGTTGTCGTTGCGCGCGGTGATAAAACGAGCGTAATTTACTCGTGAGCAAAATAAATCGCGGCTTAATCGCAAAGCGTGCGCATACATGCCAGTGGAGCGCTGCCGTGCGCGTCAAGAGTTAACCAACTGAAATATAAATCCCCTTACAAAACGTAACTGGAGGAGAAAAAGAAACTAACGAATTTAAAGTTTTATGCCGATGCCATTGCACATGTAGGACACAATCATTTTTAGATCAAATCCAATTGGAACCAAATTCGCAAACCCTTTCGCAATTTAATTTCAAATGTTCTTGTTCGCAGTCACGACAATGGAGACAGAAGGGACAGCCGGGGGGGAGTTTTACGATGATCGTAATTGCGGCGATATATTTATGGGTGGGTCGCTAAACGTTTACGGCAGCGGCGGAAGGGTTGTGGTTACTTTTCAGCTTTCGCACCTAGTTGTTTGCGTCGCCCCTGCCCGGCGCCGCCACCACTTGCACTTGCAGAGTGGGAATGAAATATTTCATTGGGTCGCTCGGATTTTATTGTCACAAGAAATGGTTCGGTGCGACCCAAGGGAGAAAGCAAATACCTAAGTAAAGGTCGGCGATGGAAAAAACAGGTATTGTTGCTAAGCGAATGGCGTCCATATTCAATTTAGTTATTATTGTGTTCGTGTTCATTGCCAAGGATTCTCGGTTAACAAAGTAGGTGAACGCCAGTAAGTGAGTTGTTTCGATTCAAATAAAAGCAACATAGTAAAAGAGATAAAAAGATCGCCAACCATTAAGGATGAATACTTCCGCGCCATTTAATCACAAGATCTTTTGTCTGATTTGCGCTCTGCCAATTTCAAAGATTTCTGGCAGATATCTTCTTTCATTCCAGCTCAACCAGATCAAGTGTGACCAGATAAACTCCAATCTACGGCTGAAGCGTTACATTTTTCGTGCGGCGAGCGTAAAATGAAAATGACAATTAATGGATGGCTGTGTTTCCGGTCGCACACAATACCGCATCGCGATTTTATGCGATTGGATTGAGAGAAAATATAATATCGACGCGCGTTCGAGTGGTAAATGGATGTGGACGTTGTTTTACATCACTTTTGTTCTCATTCATTTTGCTTTCAGGCTGTATTTATATACGCCTGCACGTGCCGCATGGCTTCTGGTGTGATCTCGTGATCGCTCGGCCGGCTAACGAATGAATCCCCAACGGATGCGGATCACGGGGAGATATACTATGGACACCGCGCAGCGCACCGCTATTGTTTGAGAAGATAAACGGGAAAACCGCATTGCGTCCACTCCAATTCGATGTGGATATGATGAACCACCCGAAGCAGTCTGCTTGCTGCTCGACTTATTGTTTTCTAACATGAGTTTATTTGCAGTAAATTAATTGCATTTGATGCAGCGATGGCAAAGGTCTAAGGTCACGATATTCACGTGTGCATGCAATTGCATGGCTTTGCTGCGGTCCGAAGGTGTTTAATCCCACGTGCCCTTTAATTTCCCGCGCGCCTAAGTGGCACGCGGAATGGTATGGATGAAGCGGAGGGAAATTTTGAGGATGGAATTTGTCAGCGCACCCAAGGCTTTCGCCATCAGTCAAAATATCTCTTGCGGCTGCGGTTGCGGCTGTGGAGGAGAAGAATGCAATTTAATTAATTAAGGTCGCAATATTGTGTGTTTTGCAGCGCAGGGAGCGAATTTTACGATACAGCGCGATTTAACGATTGATCTGATAAAAATTTAATTAAACACCGAGTGTGGGGACGGACGACCTTTATAAAAGGGTTAATGGCTTTTTTTGCGTCGTGTTTCAATACACTATAATTCTGTCATTTCTTCGCCGCTTCCTCCAACAACTTGTCCATTATGATTGTGTGTTGTTAGTGGTGACGCAACGCAAGAAATTTCATCAATCATCCCCTTGCTGTGCTGGTGGATGGAGAGCAGCATGACCGACTACGACTGCGTTCGGTTTGTAAAGAACGTCATCGAATCTATAAATTACCCGCCCGTAGACTTCTCGGTGGCGGCGGCGTCGGCGGCGGTTGGTTTGGCGAAAGTTTTGTCAACATATAAACTAATTAAATTGCGTCGCACGCACTGCTTAGCATCAAAGGGCGACGCCGCAAATATTGCGAAATGAATTTAATCATTAATATACTAATTAAGCAGATTGGAAGTGAAAGAGGTGGAGGTTAAATCCGCAAAACTTTTCGGGGGTGCGCTTTCAACAAAATCGAATTTTCCTGTAGATTGTATATCCTTTGAATTCCGGGCGCAGTTCATCCATCCCCCTCCGCACAATGAATGGGTTTTTCCTTCGCCAAAGCAATTGTATTTTTTGCACTATGAGTGTAAATTTTGATAAGCAATTTATCCAGTCTGGCGTACGCTTTCAAAAAGAAAACTAATAGATTCGCAGTGCGATATAATAATAGCACACTAGAATGCGCAATAAACTCTTTCTAGTCCTTCACCCCATGCGCATTTGTTGTTATAATAGGCCGGCTATTACTATTCAATCCAATTTCGCTTAAATAACTAATAAACCCACGCTGACAATAATACAAACTAATAGTTGTTCCGATCAGTTACAGATACACAAAGCACACAGAGTGACCATGAAGTGGCCGAATTTCTTCTTCGTGTTTCTGCACGTCACCGTCTACAAAACATTCCACACTCCGGTGATCATGCAGAATGCGCTTCTCATCGACTTTATCGAATACGACGAAGTCGACAAGCGTTACCGCCGCGTGCGTAGTCGACGCACCCGAATTGCACGATGTATACAGGCGATCGTGCCCTTCGTCTGCTTGGTGTACACATTTCCGGCGGACGTCGCCAGCAGTCCATTCACCGAATGGAACTTCTACGAAGTGATACTAATCTTCTCCTACATCTGCCACAACGGCAGCACATTCCTGGCGACTGCCGACAAGTTCGTCAACAGCGACTTGTATGTGGACGCCTTGAACCAGATGCTGCGCGTGGAGGCCGAGTTCAGCGCGCTGCGCATACCCAATACGCCCAACTACCTCATCTCGCTCACAAAGTGTGGAATGGTGAGCGGCATCGTCTGGTTGTATTTGGGCTGCTTGTACGCGTGCTGCGTATCCTACTCTTTACGCAATCGCGGCATATTTCACAAGGGATACATTATCTATCTGTTTGCGTACAAAATGATCTCGGCCATACTCTTCGTGCATTTGTTTCGCTTCAATTGGCGCAAAATCAATCGTATGCTACGCGCGCTGAGCAAGAACACCAGAACTCATTGCGGGCGATGCGCAGATGAAGAAGCGCAAGTGGCGTTTGAAGAGATGTGCACGAAACATGCATTGCTGTACCAATAAGTATTGCGCTCAAGTAAGGATTGGCTGTAATGATGATTGTTTTCAGTGCCTTGGATAAGGTGTATAAGCTATGCACGGACGCATTTCGGTTGTTTAACGATTCGCATAGTCTGTTTCACTGGTGTATGCTGTTTGTCATCGCGATGCAGTGGGGTGAACAAGGTGTCCTGTTGCTGCGCAAGGACAATGAAATCCAGATCACGCTTAGTTATTCGGTTCTTATGTCGTATATGTATTTATGTTGGGCGGGTCTCTTCTACTACACCTTTTTGATCACCAGCAAAATTGTCAACGTAATTAAACATCGAAACTTAATCACTCTTAAAATGCGATTTCAACGCTGGGCATTGCAGCATGCGGAAATTACGCGAAGCCTGCTGAAAGTCTACCGAAACATCAGCAACGAACGCAACAAAGACCAGCAACGAGTGACCGCTATGCTCAAGAGGATGGTCTATCGCGTGCCCATGAATAATATGGATGTGAGTTGCTTGGACACCTTTTCGCTCGACATTGGAAGCTGCTGGGGCGTAAGTGTTTGTTTGCTCTAAATTTTATAATTGTAACTCATGCGTTTGCAAACCACCCAAACAGATGACTGAAGCGGGCATATTTCTTGCGACGTTGGTAATTGGCATGCCTTTCCCCTTTGCCAAATATATGGAATAAACACCTTTCATTGTGAATATTATTTAATGCGAATACAAAATGATACCAATTCACAATGATTACAGCATTTGTTGTTAGTTGTAATCTATGGTTGTAATGCACCATTACACGAAACCTTATTCAATCTAATTTCGCCTAAATAACTAATTAACCCCTACTACCTCACCATCGTAGTCACCATGAAGTGGCCAAATTTCTTCTTCGTGTTTCTGCACGTCACCGTCTACAAAATATTGCGTACTCCGGTGATCATGCAGAACGCGCTTCTCATCGACTTTATCGAATACGACCACATCAACAAGCATTACCGCCTCATTCGCAAATCGCACGATGTTTGCAAGCGATCATACCCTTCATATCCGGCGGGCGTGGCCACCAAGCCCTTCACCGAAAGGAACTTCTTAGAAGTGCTACTATTCTTCTCCTACATCTGCCACAATGGCGCCACGTTTCTGGCAACCGCCGACAAGTTCACCACCAGCGATGTGTATGTGGACACCTTGAACAAGATGCTGCGCGTGGAGGCCGAGCGCAACGCATTGCGCGTGCCCAATACGCCCAACTACCTCATCTCGTTGATGAAGAGCTTCATGGTGATCGGCATCAACGGATTGTTGAGTGTGCTGTACGCGTGCTGCGTGTCTTATACTTTGCACAATCGCGGGCTACATTATCTATCTGCTTGGATACAAAATGATCTCGGCCGTACTCTGGGCAAAAATGCGAGGACGCATTGTGAACGTTGCAATGGTCAAGAAGCGCAAGTGCCGTTTGAAGAGATGTGCACAACTCATGCATTGCTGTATAAATATTGGGATTGTAAGCTATCGATACTAATTATGAATCTTTTCAGTGCTTTTGCCAAGCTAGGTGTATATACTATGCACGGCGGCGTTTGGATTATTCAATGATTCGCATCGGCTACGGCTGTTTCATTGGCTTATAATGTTTATCATGTCTATGCAATTGGGCGAGCAGCTTGTCTTGCAACTACGCAAAGACAATGAGATTGATGTGGCGCTCATTGTCAGCTATACAGTGATTATGTGGTATATTTACAGTGTGTGGTTGGGCCTCTTCTACTACGTCTTTTTTATTAGCAGCAATTCAACCGGAAGAGACTTTTAGGAATACTTTAATTCGTTTGGTATTGCAGCATGAGGAAATTACGCGAAGCCTACTCAAAGTCTATCGAAGCATTGGGAATAAACGCAACAAAGAATATCAACGAGTAACCGCGAAGATCAACAGGATGGTTTATTGCGTGTTGATGAACAACATGCGGGTACCTTTTCGCTCGACATTGCAACCTACTGGGGTGTAAGTTACAAAATGATAAAAGTTGTTATTATCTTTAATGTAAATCAAGCAAACCTCAACAGGTGACTGAAGCGGGCTTATTTCTTGCGACATTGGTAATACCAATGCCTTTTCACATCGACAGATACATGAAATAAACACTGGATGGAGGAGGACTTTCTATTGACAATGATTACTGCAGTCATATCCATCCCTTATTGTTGTTTGTGTGGTTGGCACTTTAGTTCTTCAGCCAATTCCGCTTATGAATCGTTCAATGCTGAATCGGCAACGGGAGAAAACTTTCCCTTCTGATGAAAAGCGCCCCGAAAGCTGTGTCGCTGTCCATCGCATTCACATTCACATTCGCATTCCGCCCGAACAACTTCGCTAATGTAATGCAATCAATTCGCCTCGAACCTAATAATGTCGTATGGATGTCGGGGACGCGCCTTGGCGATACAAAAAGATCCCGTCTAGTTGATATTGACGTATGTAATACGGGAGGATGGAGAAGTGGGCTGATTACGCTTGTGTTGCGTGCGTGCTTCCGATACATTTGGTAACATATTGTATCCGTCTCCTTTCGTCCTTCTTGTGATTACGTTGAGGGCGGAATCTCGAGGAGGAGGACGAGGACGAGATGACGACAACGTATGACACTCCATCGTGCGTATACTCATAGGAAAATACAAGCTGACACCCATTATGGATTATCCATCAGGGGGAATAACAGCATAACACGCCGCCGAGCAAATATTGCAAGCGGCAACCGAAGGGAGTGCGGTTGAAAGGGATGACTAGTAAACAAAACCACAGCGCTTGCAGGTGCATTATACAAAATTGCATATCCTCTTTGTTTCGTTGCGTTGTTACCATGCAACTTTCCAACGGACACGCTATTAGGGGAATTGAATTGCATCCCCTGACTCCGGAAATATCGAATCAAATCGCAAATCATATTCGTTCGCCCTTGTGATAAAACGAAGAAGGTGTGTTTGCGTAAATCAAACAAACGAATTGGGTGAATTTGAGATGGAATTGCCGAAGAGTTTCGGGTGATTGGGATGCGAAAGGCAAACGTAATGACGCATTCATATTAATCGAATCCGGACACCTCTCTCCTCTTACCATCGATTTGAATACGCAAATCAATCGGTGGGAGAAAAAGGTAACTAACGCAATGTATTTTTCGAATCAAATAAATATTCCAATAGGCCATCCAATCTGCATGAATAAATTATCCTAGCAACTAGTTACTAGGCTGTAATCACCAAAATACTAGCAGTATGCCTATAGACATTATGAAGTTACCAAGCTTACTAATCAACCTCCTGCAAGTTAACGTTTATAGAACATTTCTTTGTCCTATCACTGTGCAATATTTGCTGCAAATCGAATTCATCAATTATGACTGGTGCGCGAAACGATATCGACTCGTCAAATCCCTAAGGACAATCGCTTTAAAATATCTGCAAATCGTGCTCTTTATAGCTTGCCTAATCTATTCACTACCTGAGTTTTTAAACGACAAAGAATATTACGAATGGGGTATTATGGAAATCGTTCTTTTAATTTCATATGTAATGCATTGCATTGCTGTTACCACGCTAACGATTGATAGTTTCATCACGCGACAAACTTACTGCGATGCACTTAATCAACTGGTGAGCATTGAAGAAGCATTCAGCGCGCTGCACATTGAGAATCGCCCAAACTATATGCTTGCTTTGGTGAACTTCTGCATGGTCTTCACCGTGATGGGTGTTTGGTTGAGCGCCGTACTTTCGTTTGGCATTGCCGTCTACTTGCGAAATCAAATTTTGTTCCTTAAGGCTTATATTATTTACATGTTCGGCTACAAGTTGATTTCGATGGTGCTCTTTGTCCATCTCTTGAAGGGTTATTACAAGAAGCTTAATGAGATGTTACCCTACATCCTTTCCAACATCAAGACAGGATGTAATGAAGATAGAAATCAAACAGACTACTTTACTATGTGTTCAACACATTGTTTGGGGTAATTATAAAAAA
>JARJDR010002277.1:0-37176 GCA_030264135.1 Myllaena sp. GC000078
TTCGAGACGATGAAATGGAGCAACGGAAGGTTCAACTTTGTACGTAATGCAATTAATGTTTAATTTAAAATTGTTGCGAGCTGCTGCCTGCGCAGCGGTGCTACAGAGTAGCAGCGTGAGAGTGGGAGTGAAGGCGCCGGGCGCGTGTATTTCGAAAACGACCGGCAATGTTGTTATCCTCCGTTAATTAATTATCTCATTCGTCTCGGAAATTTATTTTTGATTGTGTTTTAATTTTGGGATTTTAATAATATTGACGCGGAGAGAATTTATAGAATTTGAGCAGGCGATGTTTCATGACTAATAAAATAAATTTATGACTCAGTTGTACCCGAATTGCAATTTCTAGAAGCTACTTCTAACTTGGTGAATTTTATCGCGCGACACGTGTCCGCCCTCATATGTAGTACACTCCTACGTATGTCACCGTTAATAACTCTCAATGTTTGACTCGTTTGCTTAATATGCAGCTATTTAGGCGAATGGCGCTCGCGCCGATTTGCGCTCAGTGTAGTACGCGCCAATAACATATTTTGCTCATCTTTTACGAGGCAGGTTGCTACGTCGGCTTATATTTTGCTACATTTGCGTTGCTGGCAAACATGTTAGGGAATTGTTTTTACCGTTAAAGTGTCCGGACGCGTTGTTGTGTATTTCGGGGTAATCGCAAGTGGCACATAAAATTGGTCGATCTTGGAACGCGCACACTTTAGATATACGATATCTTGGCGTCTACCCGAAGTTTAAACGATCTCGGAAAACTGATATTATAAAATAGACGACGGCGACGTTTCCTTCGTAATTTGAGACGATATTGCAGGATTAATTTTAATTAAAGGTTTGGGATGGCATTGACTTTGGATATTTCCTTGCTTATCGAAATTCAGTATTCTTGGAAAACCGCTCTTCGAAGGCAGCTTGTAAGTGTTCTTCAACATTGGTGTTGTACGGCTGCGTACAGGCATGCGTCATCTATCATCCTCGCTCCAGTAAAGTCCATCATCTATCTTCTGTTTGATGTGCGTTTGCGTTGCGCACAATGTTCGTCTGGTTTTTCAGCACATCTACTTAGAATTTCCGTTTCCTTCCGTTTTTACTTGTGATGGTTTGTTGTGTGTTCGTACTTTTTGTTTTCGCCCTTTTGGCCTCAATCACTTTGTTGGGTTTGCGTCTGATTTCAAGGAGGTTTCTTCCTAATGTTTTACACTTTGTCCGGTGCTTGTCATTTTAGCGCTTGACTTTCATCAATCCTTTGTAGGTGCTCAAAGTAATGTACTACTAGGCCGGTAGTGCTTTTTGTTTGCTAGCGTTGACTGCTTGCTTGTCAATGATGAACCCCGTGTGTCGAATTTCCGGTACCGGAATTCCCCATGAGGCGTTCTGCTGCGCAGGTTCACTGGCTGCATTCGGTCCTTTTCGCTCGGGGTTAATATTATTTTATGTGCTGGACGTTAAATACCAGGACATGGCATAGCTGGCGCTCGTAACTTTCGCGGATTATTTCGTCCTTTCCGGTCATTATTAACAGCTGCTCCTTTCTCATATCTTATCGTAGAAGTTATAGTGTAATATTAAAAATGATATCAGTTTCTCCCCAAAACAAGAAGTTTAGCCAAAGGCGTATTTCAAGTTATATTTCTACTGTTAAGTAATTTTATAAAATTGAATAATCAATGGGGAATGCAGCGAAGTGCAAGTTTCTTTGACGTCAACTGGTAACGTTTTCGCCGTATTATTAATAGTCGTTCTGTTTGTAGCAGAAGTTATAAGTGGTACGAAAAATGACGAACGCATTCGTTATTTATGTTGTTAATGATCTCCGTGTCAGGAATGTGTGAACATTTTGTGCCAAGTTATTAATCCACAACATTGCCGCATTTGTAATTGTGTTAATATTATTTTGTATCAATTCAAAATATATTAATATAGTTTTGTGTAACATTTTGTCTAGAAATTTTCTTTTGAGTCGCAAAAATTAATTCGAGACGTGGAATTCTTCTTGTTATGTTTCTGAATTTAATTAAAATCGAGAGAAAAGTGCCAAACTGCGTATTTCTGGAATTCATCATGCGAGCGGTGTAATCTCGACCTTTGTGCAATTTCCACCATTTTCCACATAAGCAACGAAGCAGTAGCGGGAACAGGTGCTCGCGTTCATATTTCATAAAACAGCATATAGGACATTGCTCGATTTTTGCACCATAACGATGTCTTTTTACATATCACTCTGTGTAGTTGCATATCAGTGGAGGCGTGAAATAGAAATACCTATAAAAAGTCCTGCAAAGCTCGTTTCATTGAAATGAATTACACATAACCTGCATAACTGCATATTAGCAAAGATTCAATTTTTCCATGCGTTCTATTGTTCAATTCTGAAATAAATATAAAATTTCGGTAATTGGTTTTTGCGCGAAGTTGTGTTCATATTAGATATGATCATATTAATTATTTCATACTGAAGCTACCACCTGAAAAGCTTGTTTTACCAGTTAGCCTGTTATTTTATCCTCGTTTCCGAATGCTGTTAAGCTCCGTTGTTGGCAGTGCGGAAACAAGCATATAGGATATGATGATTGTGTGTGAAGGTCGGATGTTTTGAATTATATATCATCATTTTGATATTTTTCATTTTATATGCGCGCTATCCGTGTTTCCTTGTTCCTTAGAAGTATGGAAGTGGGTATGAAAAGTTTAAATAAATGAGGACTTAATGCGTTTCCTTTATTGTTCATCCACTCCGGTGTGCCTGCGGATGTTAATAATGATTATATGATTCCTTGTATGAATTATTATGCGGCACAATTGTTCTTTAAGCTTTATTGCTTCCTGTCAAATAGTCTGAATAAGCTAATGCTAATTCTTGATGCGTATCTGCTCGTTACGATTTAGTTATTAGTTATTTAGTTCTCCAACGCATTAGGAAAATGACGTCTGAAAGAGCAAATTCAAAATTATCATTATTCAAACACAAATTTGTGGAAAATTAAAAAAAAAACGTTTACAACAATAAATGGAAGTTGTACCCAGTTAATATATATCCGACGTTAGCAACTACAGCAATTACAGATCCACCTCCTTCGCGTTTCCCCGCAACTAGCAACAAACAAATGTGATACAAGTATATCTATAACAACATATCGCATAACATAAACGTTCATTTTGCGCCGCAGTCACGCGATGCACTATGTAGCATGTACTATTTTCCTTATAAATATTGTATTAACCAGAACACAAGCACACGTCTTGAAATGTTTGTAAAGTTTACAATTTACTTCATGTGGGTAATTTTATACGGCGTATCTTACATGGAGCCCATTACCACTTATGCAGTTAGCTGCATTTTGGATTAGGCGGTGGCCTTGTTGTCGTTTGAAAATTACCGCATAAATAACTTTGATGTGCAAATATGTTATGCGATGCACTATATATGTTGTCATGATATATTTCCGGCGTTATACCGTCGGCTTCACTATTAGTAGTGAATAAGAGTGGCGTCAAGCTTCCTTAAGGTTTAGCCATGTTTTCTGTGCGAATGGGGTTAATAGGCAATACACATGATATAAATTGGTGCTTTTTCACTAAATCATTTATGCATACCTTGTACCTCTGACGATTTGCATGCTGTTAAGTACATTTAAACTGATAACAGCATGACACACCACACGATAGAAGTTGTTCTTTGAGCTCTAAATTATTTTTAATTTCTGTTATTTTTCATTACATGTTTAACAGGTATTTATTTAATTATTAAACAAATAGTTATAGTTCAAAAATTTATTGCAAAGTTTATTTTTGTTTTATAGATTTATTGTTTCATCCATTGAATAACATAATGAGTTATAAAACAATTATTTGTTGGCCAATCAAAATAAGCAAAAATTCGTGCATGTAACTCTTGCTACCGTTTATTGTTCCAACCAAACACACAACAATAACGGGGCCCCTGCTACGCCGCGCAACGACATTAGTTGGGTGTTTTATGTATATCGATGAACGCCTGAATCGTTACGCCATCAAATTGGAGGCGAAGCTCAACTCTCTACCTGCCTATAAATATATTGATCCGGGCTTTGTGGCGGGGTGGTTTGCTCACCGCCTCTTGTTTCGCTTCGCTTTTCTATTTTCTATTTTTCGGCGCTAAAAATGGACGCAAAAAAATGGGTTATGGAAATCGGCGGAGGTAAAGCGTGAAAGCGCAGCGCCGCGACGCCACGGTTCCATTAGTTATATTAGTTTGATATATCTTTTCGTTGCTGCCGCCGCCACCAACGACGAAGTGAAGGTGATTCAACGAAAATAGCAAACCATAAGACATGATTTGAATATGCTGGAATGAAAATTTATTGAACTTTTAATCATATTATCCGCAATACAAATACTGGTTTTATTCAGTTTCACATTTCGATTTTTTTTTGCTATGTGGCATTTTGATTTCGTTGCAATGGAGGAGGGACTGAGAGTTTAATTTTAAAGCAAAGCATTCGTATCATTTTGGAGATTTTCCAAAGGACACATTCCGTACGCTGCGTTTTCCGTGTTTCCTCATCGTCCCACATACTTTGCATATTTATTCTCGCACTCGACCGCGGCAGCGGTGTCCGCAATCGCCAAGCAAATATTTATATTCATCGCAATTATTTCTGTTATTTTATTATTGCATTTAACAGTTGCACGTAAATATTTTGCGTTTGGAAGTAATTGATTATTGCAGTATGTATTTGATCTTGTAAAGTGTAGTTTGCCGAAAATAAGTTGGCTATTGTTCAGTTTTTACCGTCGTTGTTTATATTTAATTACTTAGCTCGCCTACACTTTGTTGGTTTTACTTGACAGCTATGAAAAGAGCGGCACTGTAAATGGAAATTTGAAAGCCAAATGCGAATTCGCATTGAAACATCGTATTTATTTTTTGCCTGCCTCATCTCTTGTTCTTGTATTGATGGCTTTATGACAATCGCACTCGGCAGACCGAATACATATGTTAAAGGTTTAGGATGTGGGCGGACGGGCGACAGCGCATAAGAAGATGTAAATGCCGACCAACTGTTGGCTTGTATGGCACGGAAATGAAAAAGCGGGTTGGAAACGTCCTTAAAAAGAATGTTGCGTTTGTCGACGTTGTCATTGTTATTACATGTTTCCTTTTTGCGGTTTATCTATTATTTCGGTTGGGAATTTAGCATTTTCGGTTCTTAACTTTTTCCAGCGCATTCTATATTGTGTCACTTTCTTAGGAATATGTTAGGAAATTGATTACCGGTCGTTTTTCTCTTTTCCGTAAAACTCTTTATAGGTTTTGCTTGGTTTTGTTTTGATATCGCTGCTTCATAGTGTAGCGATGATCCTTGGAAGCTGGATAGTTGCGGATAGAGTGCTGATCCTCCAAGGTAATTGGAAACGTCTACCGAGTGATGAAAATGAAAATATTTAATGGTTTATGTGCACATGATCCCGTGTGGTTTGCTTTATTTACTTGCCGCTTACACGCCAAGATGCTCGAGAACTTTGTGAGCGGAATTTATTGGTAAATGACAATATCCTGGAAATATTATAAAGTATTTACCTTCCGCAAGTAAACAACTGGAATTTTTCTAAATTGGCAGATTCTTATCAAATGTGTTTAGGAAAGTCATTCGTTACCAACTTTTAGGTGATTGAATAATGTAATTAGAAGAAATGCATTTATCACTTTGAGTAGCTTTATGCGAATACTCATTAAAGATAAGCTGTTAATGAAAGAGCATTTTTATAGCTTTTGTTAATAACCTATTGGAATTTTTATTTTGGTTGTTAAATATTTTACCGTACGTCCAATTGCCTTCATTTCGTGATGCATTTCAAAGCCATTAAACTCCTCTAATTACGAATAGCCCAGCTTAAACTTTTCCGCTGGTTTTTACTTTTTTATACTCGCCATCGAGTATAACAAGTTAGTTAGGGTTGTTACCAGTTGGTTTGTAGTATGAGTTATACTACAAGAGAGTTGCTGAGTTGCTGTTGTGCGCTAGTGAAGAAGCGACCTTCTTGAATGTGCTGCACAAGATGCGTCCCTTGTGTACTGTTGTCGGATTACGTCGTTCGTGTTTGTTAGCTAACATTATAAAAAATACTTCTGACTTTGTTAAATCTCGTTAAATTTTTTACGATTTTCTAAATGAAATTTTATTGAACAGGATATTTGAAATTGATGGAAACTATACGGTTTCCAAAAGAGATGATTGCATATTATTTTCATGTCGCTGAATAGCAATGAAGTTACAGCGTACATGTTTATATTTAGCTCCAGAGCTTGGGATGGTGGACGCTCTCGGCTGTAGGGTGGGTGCGATGTTGGGCGGATGGCCATTAAGTGACCGCATATTGCGATGCAATCCTATTACGGCTGACGTACGCATATGCACGCGGGCGAATCGTAAATCCAAACACATTCAAACACGCGCGCCTAGATGACCACTAGTATTATTAGTCGTATCGTACTATTCCAACGGTTGTAAACTCACATATCATTCTGATCCCGATCCCAACCCGATTGCTGCATACGCATCTCTCGCTTCCACGTTCGCGTTAGTAATGAAGTATTCAAAATGTGGAATTACGAATGATGCTGGCACGAATCGGAGTTTACGTAATTTACATGCAGCGAGCACGTCATCGCTCTCTCCCTTCGTGCAGCCATATCTCATCTCGCAATATATGCATCTATTTTCGCGTTGCACCATCGATTAAATATTGATCAAGTTTTATCAATATCAATTATGTGATTTTAATTGCATGTTGATTGCTGCTCTTAGCACCAGTAATTAATAGAACAAATTTGAGTTGATGATTTAATTTATTTTCGGAAGGAAACGTGTTTCATTCAGCAAACTATATTTGCGCAACAATAGCAAAATTGAATTGTTGGGTAACTTTGTCAGCGAACCTTCCCTCGTCCACATTTGATACAGCACAAGCTGTCAGGCTTGCTCGAATTTAGTTGGTGCGCAAATCCGGGTCTGCTTCCTGTATGCGTGCGCGTGTGGATAACTAATTAAAGGATGTTAAACCAAACCCGTTATAACTTTATCGTCATATGTTTTGTGCAAAATTAACACTGTGAGGCATCGTTTATAATCGATTTACGTTGGCAATGTAATCCTTTCAACTCCTCGCCTTCGTTGTTGGCAAGGAAAAAAATAGGATTTTTGGGCATGAAATAGGCGATCGACACGACGACGCTGGCCGTGGGCGCCGCGCCGCCGCCGTCATGGAACAGGCGGAGGACGACGACACCACCGCGCTGTCGAAGTCGTCGACGTCATCGGCGGTAACGCTCACCCAGCTGAACGTGTCGCGCACGGCGGCCTCCTCATCAACATCGTCCACCGCATACGTCCAGTCATCCACCGCTCAAGTGCGCCAGGCGCACCTGCAGAAGACCCAATCGCTTCACCAAGTCGTGCAGCCGCAATGTCAGATTGTAACGCATCAGGCGAGTGGCGATTCGCTCGAAAGCGAGGAGTCGCTCTCGACACGCGTATCGCCGCGCTATTCTCTAATGAGCAAATCGCCGCACTCGAGCTCCTCGCAAGAAGACTACGATCCGCCGCATCGCGGTCAGTTTCTGAGCGCTGTTGGCGTGCGCACCGAAAACGCGCGCAGCATGGAGAGTCTGCGCACGACGACGACAACGCGCAGTTTTCTCTCCACCGGCGATGTGCGCCGCATGCTGTCGACCGAAAGCGTTGAGGCGAAGAGCATGGATTACATGGAACGCGAGGCGCGATTGAAGCGGCATGCTGTCAGCGGCGATAGTGCGCTGATGATGATGGGCTCGTCCGAGGAGACGATCAGCGCTGAGCGCCGGCGGGGTTTGTGGTCCGGCCGCATGCAGCAGTTGCCAACGCATTTGAGCCTACCGCCACCAGCAGGGTATTTGAATTTGTCGCCTGGCGATCGGAAGTTAACGATTTTATCGCCGCACTCGCCGTTGCGTGGACCCGATTTCATGCACATGAGCATGCAGGGGATTAAGACGAGGAAGAGAAAGGTGATGCTTCCGAGATTGGTGCTGCCGCGCAGCGATTCGGATATCAGCGAGGTGTTCAGCGAAGGATTCGAGTAAGTAATGATATTGCAGAAATCTCATTGCATTAGCTATATCAATATTTCCTTGGGTCTAAAAGCTTGATGCTTTTATGTTGTTTACTCACCTACTCGAAGACGTGCTTAGTAGTGAAATATTTATATTTTTCAACTATTTTACGTCTTAGTGTGTTGTTGATACGTCTATGGCGAGCGCACATCGTCCTTTATTGACGTATCGTTTTTCTTGCGCGCTGCATTTCTCTCTGCATCCGTCGCGTCGGTTATGGGCTATAAATATATATTGAAAGATACGCGATATTTCATTCTTTATGGATTTTCTTTTGACTATGCGTTGTTGCTGTTGATGCTTTGCATCTTTCATGTTAGTTTCGTTGTGTTTTACGATTTCGTCGAATCGTTTCGAGCGGATGAAAATGGATGTCACGTATCGCTTGGAGGTACACAAAACACGCTCGTACATTAGAGAAAATGCGAATTTTATGTAGTAATCAAATATGAAATATGGGAGTTATTAAAGACGTATTAGGATAGTTAGTAGACGTCTTAAATAGTCCTGAAACAAACCGGTGCAAGTGGAATTCTGCTGAAGTACTCCTAGTCGAGGATAATCAGAAAACTTTCTTCGGTGTTATTTCCCTGAAACAATTCCAGACCAGAAATATATTTTATATTGCATCGTTAAAATGATTGAAATCGCGCTCGTAAAATAATACTAGAACTGCAATTTCCTATAGGTAAATGTAATTTATAATTAAATTAAATTAATTTTCCGAGATTCTGTTCTTTACATTTAATGCTTCATAAGGTGCAGAATATTCTCATAAAAATTTCTCCGCAGGTGCTTTGTACGTGGAAAAGTTGAAAGTCTTCCCATTTGCAAACTATACTAATATATATTTGTGCACCAAGTAATAACAGAGGCGGGTAGGTAAGTTTTGCGCGTCGAAAGCGTCCTGACGACAGTTTCCGAGAGCTCGCCGCACGCTATCGATATATACCGGCTTTAATAACTATCTCCTGGAAACTCAGCAATGTCGGATTTTTTATGGTGCGCATTTTTCTTCACTGCAATTTTCTCCAAGAAACAATATTACCACTTGAATTTTCTCTGCGTCAAGCCAACAACGTTACTTAGAGAAAAATATTAAAAGTTGCTGCGGCTGATACGTGTTTCGGTTATAAATTTGCGTTATTTATACACGGCGGTGCAATTTTACATGCCATCGGTGCGGAAACTTTTGGAAATTTGTTCGGAAAGTTTAGAAGAAAAGCTTTTGCTGTCAAAAGCATTCATTTCTTTTTTTTTGTTAGTCCCAGTGCGTTTACTATTGTTACAAAGTTCAAGCATATCAAATTCCCTTATTTAATTGGCATTACCTTGATGCCATCAATCATATTCATTCCAGGATCTATTTTGCTCGCAATATTATAGATTTTGCATAGTGAGGACGTTGGCTATTTTCATGCCATTCGAGCCTTGTACATGCAATAATAGAGTAGCGATTTAGTCTGGAGCGCGCGAGGATTCGGAGAAAATGAGGAAAATTGTAAATTATCCTTTGACGCGCGCACCTATTCAAGCTGTCCTTGCCCGCCCCCGTTGTCGAGTGCCGCCTTCCCTTGTCGCACCATATGCGCGCGGCATGAATGAAAATTTAATTAAGATGGAAGATCAAAGCGAATTGAATACAAGAGCATTCAGGGCCACGGGCCGCCCCTTTTGTTGCTCGTTTATTTGTTGTTGTTTCGACGGGAGAGAGGAGAGTGTTAAGTATCGCTCATTATATGTGTTACGCATCGTGTAAGCATGGGGATGATTAAAATTATTTTAAGAACTGGAGCAAAATTTAATTTTATGTACCTATGTAATATTCATCCTGATGCATATTCATCAGATTAAAGGGCGTGGAGAGCTTTGGAAATTAACGCAGTCTAACGGGGAAAAGGGAATTTGAACTTTGGTAATATGCAAAGATTTTCGCGGAAAAAATTGAAAAAGCTACGCGCAGATTAGAAATTGACGTGCACAGTTGGTGCTAATGATCAGATGTGATAATAACTGGGTTCGCTTCGTGCATCCTAATTGCAATCGGATCGATACGTTTTATCACCCACGATTTTATCGCGCCACTTATTTCGTTTGCGGCAATTTGATCACTTCTACATCTGTTGTTTCTCTCGATACGATTGTTGTTATTAATTTTCCATCGACAAGATAACAAACATTGAGGGTGGGATATTTGGTTTATTGCGTTTTTTCGCACCTGGTAATGGTTTTGTTTATCTATAAATGGTATTATTATAACGCAGACGTGCTGACGTTCCAAATAATTAGCCGAACGTTAATGAAACGGCGTCCACTTTGCGAACAATTCCCCGGCTGCGACACGTTTTTTCACTCTCACGCTGAATTTTTACGGGACGAAAATAATTTTGTGATTTACGCCTCGATTTTTATTTTTAGCGCTCGCTTTAATTTTACCGTCAATAGCTGTTTTATTTGCGCTTCGAATTAATTATTTTCATTCATTTCTATTTACGCAATCTTTGTGCAGAACGAGGAAGTTTAAAAGGCCGGAGAAAAAGTTCATTATTACAAATGCGGCGAATTAAAAATTTTTGCTTTCAACAGCATCAATTATGAAACGAGCGCGCGCCCTAAGTACATTTTATCCGCTGCTGCTGCTGCTGCTGGCGGTGGTGGTGATGTGGAAGGGGAGAATGTGGGAGCAAAACAAACATGCGGCGAAGGTTTTCTCTCGGGGGGAAACCCTTTCCATACTTTTCACCTGATGTGTGTTTGCTTGCGCTGGCTCTCGCAATGTACTTTTCCGTTTTTGTCCTGATTTCCTATGCGTAGATATTTTTAGATTTCTTCGGCAAAGCACACATATTTTATATTTAGTTGATATGATTTCGCGTTTATACCTTTCGGGAACGACTTTCATTCGACTTCAACACGTTTTCCATTAACTCTCAGAGAGCCTCTTCTCAGACAAATCCCAATATTAATTCTATAATCTTGAGCTTCACCGTGAGGCACACCTAAGTATATACGGGTATGAAACCCACCAACGTGGCGGTGCTTCCAGAGTTTAACTAGTTTGTAAGTAACAACTTATTTATTCCATCATGCGCCCCGACTAATGAGCATATACGGAGCATCCTCGCTACCAGCATTCAAACTGCTTCCTGCAAGAAGAAGCACTGAGTGCAAACAGCTTAGGTTCCGTCTTGCCTTGCGGCTATTACACCTCTCTTCTTTTTGCACGACCTTGATTTATCGTCAAACGTGCCGCAATCTGCACCTGACAATCGTAATCCTTTCCGTGCTGAAAGGAAGAAAGGTAGCAAAAACTAGGTTTACCTTACTGCTCCTCTGGATGTAGGAGTATGCATTGTAACTAAATGCGATTCGATTGCATTTGCATAGATATTGACGTATTTGCAGTTGTTTGTCGACGTGCAAATAATAACGTAAACGCTGAAACTAGATACGTTTTTGATGATTTGCGTATGCAATTGCTTTCTTTGCGCTCGAGAATCCGCCAAATCGAAATGTCAAACGCATAGATGTTGGAAAGTTTTGGTCCACAATAGCAGGATGAATACAAAAAAATGGCGTTTCCAAAACGAATAGAAATCAATATTGGTTCTGGGGCGATATGCAAAAATAAAATATTTACTCGCACGCGAAACAAAAATATACGCAACGATGGGGATGCCTAAACTGTTTTAGAACAGTATGCAAAAAGCGATTTTCGGGGAAATCTTTTCAGGTCGCAGCGCGTATCGAAAAGAAAATATTTTGTAATAACAAACCCAAAAGAATGAAATATTGAATATTTTATATATTCCGGGAAAGAAAATAATAATAAATGGCATGTAATTGTTGTAATGAAAGGTTTCTAATTTAATAACCACCAACCGAGGGCGTTACCATGCAATGATACGAAGATAACGATCGCCCAGAAGGATAATTATATACAGCTCATTCATCAATGCCGTTTCGCTGACGCCACAGTTTTCGTTGCCGGTATTGATCATCCGAAAGGGTTCATAGGGAAGGAACTACGGTTCTAATTTGGGTGGCGCTTTCGACTTGATAACCGCAATTAAATTAGACTCGCAATGCAGAAAATTAGATATCTAATTGTTGTTTACTACGAATCCATGCGTGGTAGTCGGATTGCAAAACTGGAAGTTGAAAAGAAGAATTATTAGATTCATGCACGCAGGGTGTGAAAAAAGCGATAAATGAGTATCACGTGCACGCAACGATATTAATGATGTCAACCTTAAATTTCTTTCACGTGCTTCATTTTGTCACTTTGCTTGCGGCGCACGTGTCGCTCGTCAATGTCGAATGTGAATATAATCATTTTTCGAGTCCGGATCCCTGGAAAGGAAGAGCCAGTGGAAACAAGCGGAACGTTTACAATGAGAAAAATAGCTGCGAACCGTGAAATTGTCACTCGGGCATAAATAGAATTCAAACGGAACAATTCGAATTTTTCCGATGGGCGAACGCTGAAACGAGGCGCCATTGTATGCGTGAATGCGATCGAAACGAGGTGCTGGACGGGACAGGTGTATGGGGAATTTAATTTCGTGAATGCGCGAGTGGGAGGAAATGAAGATTGTTTGCGTCCAGCGTTTATACCGCTCCCTTGTTCAGCTATTTCAGGAACACAGGTACGCAGCCCTGTGTGGGTAATGAATGCACACATCTGAACGCGGCACCTCGAGACGTGTCTATAAACTGTGTTTTTCAAAAGTTTCCGTGAATTCCGGATCGATTGTGATTTGATAATAACGAAACCGAGGGTGGGAAAGAACAACGGAAATGCGAATGGTGAATGGACCCATTTGTGTGATACCAAAATTGAATTAATGAGCAATAAGGAGTTTTAGATTATTTTCATATTGTTATTGCTACGCCCACGGCGTGGCAATTTTCGGACGTATGAATAATATATTTCATAATGATACGCATGTATAATTATAATAGCAGAATTGATTATATTACATTCAACCTGGAATATATTGGCGTAAATATTAATTATGTTAATGTATGTTTTAAATCTATTCTGTGACATAATCAATACTTTAATTAGCATCACGTTGGAAATGTTTCCTATTGTAATTTTGTACCGCATTCGATAAACTGCAGTGTTGGTAATTTGCATACATCAAATTGAGGATCAAACCATTTTTATTTCTTTTTACTGAGGTAATTTAAAGCAATATTCACGATTCACCGCCTCTAATGGAATACATAATCAATTGTTTGCATATTTAATGATATCTGGATGTTCTTTTTTATTTTTAATGATTGGTAATCCAATTGAATATTGATTCGGTTGCTGTGATTATCAAGGGGAAGCTTTTCTTGTTTTTACTTTATTTCTTCAATCTTTACTAGATATTATCGTGCAAAGTATTTTTACGGTGAATGTCTGGATAGCTATGAGAAATTGATACTTAATTAAGAGCGGTTATTTTTGTTCGATTATTATCCTTGAACCAATTCAGCCAGAATTATCACAAGCATCAATTTTCTACCATTAAGCCCATTCGTATTCCATTGACACCATTTTGGTGTTCATTGCGCGTTGGTGGCATGCAATGGAAAAATCAAATTGCCACCAATAAAATCATTTGTAAAGGGTAGAGTTCACCGGCATATAATCGATGATTGTGAGCTTTCATTCTCCAATCAGTCATTGTCCTGTTGTTCTTTCGTAGTACAACGCGGGAAAGGATTACGACATGCACGATTATAAATGATTATGAATATATCTGTGAATGAGCAGATTGCATGTCTGCCAACCAGTAAATAAACTACTATGCAAAGCATACATTATTTATGGCTAGTCGATTGAGATTAGAAAGAGGATTATGCGAAAAAATACAAACTGCAGAGAATAAGGTTAATGCTGAAGGTTGGAGGTTGGTGTCATGGCAGTATTGCTATTATTATCTTGATGGTATTTTAATTGTTTGCTGTGGTTTCCACTAGAAATTTATTGGAGTGATCGTATTCTCGATAGGCGCGCGGGAGAGGGTTGCAAAGTTAACTAGGTTACCCGTTTATCTATTAATTACTTCTTCAATACAAATAAGCGTCGAGGGTACACGAAGGAATTTATCTTTTGTGTGAAAATTAATTCGTCTCTGCTTATCTTAATTTTTGCCATTTCTATCTTAATTCTTCACTTTGTTTTATATGGCTTTTACTTTCAGTGAAGCAACTCTTTTTTTTTTCTTGAGCCTTATCTGACTGCCATATTTTCTTGGCCGCAAAGGTCCGCTATTCACGGTAATATTTATGGCCAGGACGATAAATTGCGACCCCAAGCAGGTTGCCAAAGTCACCATAGCGACTAATAACGCCGGCCGTTTCTAATTAATAGACTTAATTACAGCGCGGGAACGAAGAAGAAATTTCCGAGCGATTGCCTTCGGATTTCTTTCGGATCACATAAACTGAAAGTGAAATCAATAAATGTTCTTTCGCACCAACGCATGGTTGATTTTAGTTATTACAAATTGCGTGAAAAATTTGATGATATCATCACCCTTGTTAATTAAGCGAAATTTGGCGCGGGTTTCTGCGGTCGGCGGGTCCCGGGTGCGATTGGCGCGCTTATCTCACCTAATTACTTTGGTCTTAATTAACAATTCTCATGCGATCTCCCACATCCCACTCGCGCTGTTTCACGCAATTCAAACGCGGTCTAATCACTCCAATCAAGCAATCAACTGCTACTCATCGAATATTCATTCGCTTACCTGCTCGCACACTGGAATGTTTTACGCGTTGATTTGATGTTTTAATGAATTTTCCGATTAATGTTTGATGAAACATAGTCTCATTACACAAATCAAAAATCAGATGTAAATTATTTCCGTGCAAGTGAAATTGCATCGTAATCGTATCCTTGCACACAAAGCATGGGTTTAATTAATAATCACCATGTCGGATGCACAATATGCGCGCCTGCACACACACGTCGGCGTCGGTCGGTGGAAGGTAGGATTTTCGAATCATTCGGGAAGCGACGATAATGGCAAAGTTCCGCAACGAAATTTGCAGCGAGCGTACGCGTACGGTTGCTGCCACTGCGCAATCGATTCGGTGCTGAAGGATGTATAGTTCTTCCAACGAACTCTAACCATATGAGACGGGGAAATTTCTGGCTTGCGAAGTAGTGAAATGATGAAACTGTATTTACTCGGATTGATATCGATGGATGTGGTGATGAATTATGTACATGTCGAATATGTGCTGGCACAGGTGCAGGATGTACGACACAATCAGTTACAAAGAAAGCAGTGCAACAATGATTCACATCATAGCGATGACATGTGGAGATGTAATGTTAGTGCTTGATAGCACTTGATAGTATTAATCAAAAATAATATTTACTTTGGTATGTGTTTTTATGAACTCTAAATTCTGAATTTTGGTTCGTATTGACGATCGATGCAGTAGAGTACTCGAATGCAAGGAAAATTTTTCTCGGCAATAGCAATTTGAAAAATCATCCACTTCGATGGATGTCGACATATGATGCATTGTGTGCTGTTTAGCGTATCGTAAAGCTGCAAATCTGCAAAGTTGTTATGCGCTGCTTTTGCCTCCCTTGTTGACAATTTCAATACGCAATTTATTGCATGAAAATCCACGGAAATCACCCAATCAATCAGTATGCTGCAAATGAGCTTTGTTACGTATAATTTTATTTTCAAGTTTACATAAACAAGTTTTTGTAGTATATTATCAAATGCAATTGAATTGTTTTGCCAGAAATTCATATTTTCCAAAATAACTGTAGTGTGTGAATTACATGGTCTGTCGCTTTGTGAATCAACCAATAGTTGCCAAAAGACAAAAATAAGACTACAATAAACAGGAGCATTTATCAAGAGCTAAATCTGAAAGTTTGAAAAGATTTTTTACTGGGTCGCAAAATAGCAAGTTTATTATGTTACGAATTATGATGCCAATTATACGTTTATCTTTTTATAAGCCTACACACGAGTACATTATGAGTAGCTTGTTATGCAATTAAAATCCTTGCGGTGAAATTATTTTTATTTTTAAGGTCACAGCGGCTAATTCTGGGATGTCTCATAGGTATTCAGCTCACAGGACGCAATGCTTTTACCTTCTGCACAGAAAATTAAAATTTCTCAACCGTTTAATGTAAACGGGTAACATTATTAAGTTTTGAACCTAGTTAACTAGTGTTTGAGTGGATCGCAAAGTTGGATGCAATTCAACATGGCGCGTGATTAATTCGAAATCCAACAAACGATTGGTAATTGCCCCGCAGACATTGATCGCGTACGTAATTCAATTGACCACTGTCCCTTATGTGGTCAATGCATTTACTTGCACGCAATTAAAGTTTGAAGTGCATTCGAATCCCAGTCCTGATTGCTAATACATATGAAACTTTGACGGTCCGTTTAATTAATTTACAGCGTTATATTCCCCGTCAGCAATCGAAACTAAAATCCCCAAAGCAAGAAATATTTAGAGTATTTCACTTTCCAGTTATTTACCATTGATTTTAAGCGCAGATTAAGTAATTTATAGTCGCTACACGCAGTATTTGCGCAATAAGCACGAGCGATTTATCATGGGATTGCGGCCGCAGTTATGAAGCCATCCATTTTCGCACTAGCCACCCTGCCTGGCTGCGCGTCGAGTCGGTTTAAGATCGCACTCGATCCGGGACGAGCTGGGAGATGAATACGAATGAGTGTCAATCGGTGTCGGCGCGCACTCTGGAGCCACTCTCTGCTCTCGACGCCAGCTGCAATTAAGGACGCGATTGTAGGATATTAATAATCTCGTAGCGGCGACTATCATCAGCGTGATGGCAGTGAGCATGACGAGGGAATGACCAATATTCTTCTATTTTAAATCAAATGGATTTAATTCTTTTGAATGTGGACTTTCTGAGAAATCTGCAATGCAGTCGCACAGAATTAGTACGCAAAATGCAAATGCGAATGGAAATATAAGTGCATGCGATGCGTGCCTTATTAAAATTCGCATCAATATTTATTCAGACCAACGTCGCCATCGCCATGGTCATTACCGTAGCTTGTGCGTGGAAAATGAAAATAGTGGAGAGATTCAAGTTGATTGTTTTTTTTTTGCGTTTATGTGGTTTTTCCATATAGCAAAAGATTTCCTTATGTTTCTAAACGCATTTCTTGTATGTAAATATTAACGTCAACACCTTTAAGTTGGCACAATTCATATTTAATTAATTAACTGTGAAATTCCTAAGAATATTGTAACTATTTTCGTAAAATGGCTTCGTTTCAATTGCGAAATTCCATATTCGGGCGATAATTAATTTCCATCTCTCGCGTAGAGCACGTATAAAAGACAATGCAAGAGTATTTGGTTTACAAACTAACTTTATTCTTACAATGGAACTCGGCACGCAGGCTTTGCTGGTGTATAACGAAAAACGCCACTGGCTATAATTGTACAATTTTATAAACGCGTACAGCTTACGGTATAGGAATACATTTTGCGTGCTGCGAATGCTCCACAGCAGAATTTGTGTGGGTGAGCAGAATTTATATTCCTGCCGCGCAGGATAACAAGCCACACACGAGAACGCGACGACTAATTAGTTTCTAAAGACTCGTGCATCTAAGAATATCCTATTACTGTTGAAACGATACGAACGACTTTAGCATCTCGTTTGGATCCGTTTGAATAGCGTGAAACAACAAGCCATTTAATTATTTATTCATGTTTTATAATATTTAAATAATAATTATTGTTGTAGGTATACAAATTTAATTTGGTTATATTATATTATTATATACACAAACAGTTTAAATGTATACACATTATTTATTTCACTCAGGTTCTGATTAATACCATTTAGCCGTGATATCCTAAGCTTCAGTTGTCCTTTTTGCAACGGGGCACTCTAGCGGTGGCACTGCTTACTACCGTTGTCCTGTAAAGCGCCAACGCCGCGAGATGGCGCCTCAATGTTCGTCCTGTGAATTTAATCCTCACTTGTACGCCAGCCGGTATACGCCGATATGAAATTACTAATATCTCCTTTATGAGCGTTTATGCCTCCCGCATTGTTCGCGACGGGCGTTTCGTGTTTCGCGGCGATAACGCCAACCGCCACGCGCCGCTATTTATAATTGTTGCACTCTCCTGACGATTCCGCGCGTCGGAATTAAAGTGTTTTCGCCGCGTTTGTACGAAAACACATCGCCATTGCACGCACACCAACCAACTTGTGTGAAAATATTTTGCGTTCGTATTGGTACGTGTTCACGTGTGTGGCGTCTCGCATGCATAATTAATAAGCAATTACCGCCTGCTCCGACGTTTCTCTCTGGCGAATACGACTATTCGAATCGCTGACGTTGGACGTTTTTCTCGCCCCATCATTGCGGGCTAGGAAAATAGCACGAATGTAACGTTTATTTCCACCCTACCGTTTTCATCATTCTGTACGACTTTAAATGTTGTCGTGTTGCTTTGAAAGCAGCAATTAACGAAGAAATTAATGGTAAAGAAAATACTGTGCGCGGGAGGGAGTTGAAGACCTTGCACAATAAAGAAAAGAGTGCAGCGGGCCGGCGGCGAGCGCACAGCTGCCGGCACATCCGGCGACGACGGAGTGTGTTGGCCGACCGACGCGGAAAAAAAGTGGGGTAGTAGAGTGTGTGTTGACGTTTGCGTTTGGTTTCATTTCGAGATCACACTGCATCCAACCCCCTGACGCGCGCGCGCGCTCTCTCGTTTGCCCGTGTGAGTGAGTTTCGTCCTGCGTCCTGTGCGCACGTCAAGATGGCTGCGCTCCTGCGCACCGCCGGCAATAGCACGCTCGCGTGGTCCAGTGCGCATCCACACCATCGTCGGTCGTCGCATCCGTTATCTGCGTGCGTCACACGTGTCCACCAGCAACTCTAGCTTTGCGCGCGTGGGTGTCCAGTGGGTGTGTGAGTACTATTTGGGGTTATAACCGTTGAGGGCGTATCGGTCGTCGGTCTGTCACTAAGATCGTTCTCGCTCGCCCTCCTCTCCCGCGGTCGGCGGTAGCCCCTGCAAGTGGGGATGCTATATTATCCTTGATGCGCGCTTCCTGAGACGAAGAAAACGTGACGCAATCAATTCGGCAGCGCACGCGGTCGCGGTCGCACTCTTGCCACGAGTCGAATTTTAAATCGCACCCCAGCAGCAGGGTGTGTGTATATGTGTGCGTGTGTTGACATTCGATATTAATAACCTGCCGCACGTGCTTTCGTGGCGGCCGCGGTAATTAACGAGAGCACAACAGTGAGCTCTCACTTTCAATGGCTAAATAAGGCGACTTTCCTGCTGACCACTTTACCGCCTATCCACCCCTTACCAACCCCCCTTTCCTTACTGGTCGGTCCTGTGTGTGATGCATTTGTTGCTGCTCGTCTGCGCGCTGAAGAAGTCGACGAGGACGACGTGCGTGGGGCGTGAGGACGCTGGTGATGCGGCTGTCGGCGGTGGTGGCGGCGGCGCGACGGTGTGGTGCCGCACGTTGGCGCCGTGGTTGAGACGCTCCTGACTAACGACGCGGCTGTTTGGTGGAGGCGCCGGCGGCGTGGCTCGTTGTCGTACGCCCACGACACAGCAACAGCAACAGCAGCAGCAGCAGCAAGTGAAGCGTAAAACGAATAAGTTGAAGACGGCGCATAAAGAGCCGCACGAGAAGGAAGGCAAGTCCAAGATGGGACAGGATTTCTGCACGCGCAAGAAGCGTAAGCGGCAGCCGGCTGTGTACCCGGCGTCGCCGCCGGTGGCCAATGCGCCGAGCGCCACGATGTCGATGGGTTGTTGTCCGTGTGCGCCGGGGGTCCTGCGGGTGCATCCTTCACGGTAATAATGTGCTATGATCATTCAATTGCTTGTTATTGACGAAATTTGATTTAAATTGAAAGTCGTCCTCGAAGTTGGGTAGTGGGGAAGTTTTTGGAGTTATTGATTTATTCTCGACGTTATTGCGTAGTAGGATAACACTACTACTCTTCATCGTGATATATTTTATTGCCAAATTTATTTTGTGGAAAACGATATTTTTATTTTTATATAAAAATACGCTTTCAGATTTGTGCTTCTTCGTCTTTGGCGCGATCGATGAACTTGTTTGCATTGTTTTGTCAACAGAAAAGCAACTACATTTATATAAACCTCCTATACTTATTTCGTTATACAGTATGCTCATAAATCAAAACTAATAGATGTTTACCGAATTTTTGTCTATCAAAAGTTTATTAAATTTGCGCGCGGCGGATGACACCCGGCGCTGCTGGTGTGGCAAATCGAATTTTATGAATCGAATAGAAATGAAAATTGCGTACATCCACGCAATGAAAGTAGGATATGATGTACGAAGACAGGAAATTGCCAACATCCTTTTCGTGTTTTCCTCTTCGTAAGTTGCGGGCTTTTCGAAATTTCATTCGTGCCCTATTTTTATATATTTATGTTAAAAGGCCCATGTTTACATTAGAGTGAAACGTAAATCGGTATCGGTAAAAACATTGGGACACACAGTGAGTTATCTACGTGCTAGTTGTTATGTTATGGATTATGAGGATGGGAGGTTGGGTCGCGCCGCGGAAAAAGGGCTTTGATTACTTGCGCAAAGTAAATATGATCGTTAATGCTCTCCGGGGCCGAGCGGTAATAAATACATACACACGTACGTTTTACAGGCATGACGCGTACAAAGGGACTCGTTATCCTTTTTCTGCATGCTCACGTAATTCTTGGAAGGCATACCGCCTGATTGTGCAGTCGTAATATATTTAAAATTACACCTTAGCAGTGGGCATATAAATAATATTCATATGCATAATATCATCGCTATAATATTTTATGCTAATAAACAAGGAGTAAAACTGGATATATCGATCACCATAAATATGGTATCTTCTTGGATATTGGCATAAATATTGCACCTGGGGAAATGATTGACGCCCTCGTATATACTCTCATTTTGGGGAAAGAAACGTAGAAAAAGGGATATTCGTATTCATTCGAAGCGCAAACATACTGTATATGTGAGGCAGCAAAATATATATATTAAATGTTGCCGTCCGTCCGCGAGCCCCCATGAGGGTAGTGTATGTGCCTTGTTTCGCATGCTAAAAGGGATGGCGGTTGGAGAGCGCGCGCAGCGGGACGGACGAAAGCAGCGAATGACGTCGGCGTCGCGTTGACGTCACGCGCGGCGTTGGTCTCGTCCTGCGATTCCGACGGACTACTGCCTGAGCTGCAGTACACTCGTAATATGAATGTCGATGTATTTTACTATATTATACCATATCTACCTCGTTCGAATATGTGAACGTTGGTGTTGTGTGTGTGTATGTGGGCAAAACCAGGACATCGGGCGAATCTTTATGGCGATGCGAAACGCAAAGCGAGCCGCTTTCCTATTCATCGAAAAAAAAGAGAGAAAAAAACTCGCGTGCGCGAAAAGAAACTCGGCAAAAATATATAATGCGAACGTCGACGGCGAAGACGAAGGCGAAAAAAATGAGGAGAAGCAAAGAGAACGCAAGTTGCTGTTATAAGGAAAACTCCAATAGTCTGGTTGAGGACATCATCGGCGGAGGAGATATAACGATGTGAATTAACAATGCGACAGAGAATCATCAGTTTCCCACGAAGCATCGAGTGTTGTTGTATGATGTCCTTACGTCCTACATATGCGCGTTGAAAAACGATGTCGCTCGTATGATGGAAAAAAAGCGCTATATAAAATTCATAATTCTAAAGGTTTCTTTTAATGGCGTCCTCGTGCTGTTGACGTTGAAGTCCTCGCCCGACGAAAAGCGAACGTTTTATACAAATTAGAAAACGGTGTGGCGGTGTTGCTGGAAAGCGATTGCTGAAACGAGATAATCGCCGTTGGAAAAATACGTTTGCGTTTGAAACGTACTTTCAAAAATAACATTTTCTTTATAAATATCGGACGCGTGTGTGTTGGGTAAAGGGCGCTGGTATTTCGCCGTAATTATATGCGCAGCATTTAATATATCTTGGACAAAGCGAGGTTTTTATGCGTCTCTTTTGGAGGCGAACCTCCTAATTGAAAACGAAATTCTAATTGAACTTTATTGCTCGCCGGCCTCTACTTGAGTTCGTTTTGGATCGGTCTCGGCTCATTAATATGATAAAAATATGATGAGCCACTCTTATATCTTGATTATATTACCTTTCAAACGATTCAGGCGACATTTTATTGCAACACTAAAATGTATCCTTGTTTATATAAGTTCTAATAATGGAAATGTTTGAAGTCAAAAACGGGTATGAATTCGTAACCATTATATTTACATCAACAGCATATTCTCATTTATCCTAAATGGACTAAAATGAACATATTAACTTATTACTATGGTAACTTTGGGGGGCGACTATGTACGCATTGACCGGCGCATTCACCACTATTGTTATTCGATGGCCAGAACAAAACATGACCATCCAACATCGAGCCACGCCACACATGCCAGTTTTATTTACTGTAACCGCATGTATGTACACATCCTCAGGGGATTGCTGTAGTGGGGTCGGGGGCTTGCTATCTCTATTCGTGCATGTTATTCGCGAATGTATGCCAAGTGGATGGCGGCAACTTGGCTGGTGCGGTGAAGGCGGGCGGTTGGCGGCGTGCATGGCTCGCATGCGCGCGCGCGCGCTCGCCAACTCGATTGCCTGCGCGCGCGCGCACCCCGAAGGATAACACGACGGCAGCCGTGGTGGCGGTCGGTGGCGGCGGCGTAACGGTAACGCTACCGCGTTCGCGCTCGCGAGGGAAGCAACGCAAAACATCGCCGACCGACGACGCCGACGCGGCGAATCATACACACGCGTGCGCGCGTGCAAAAATATATTTTGTGCAAGTGAACCAAACGGTGTGTTTGTGTGTGCCTTGTGACCGACCATCATATGTGGCAATCATATCTAAGAAGTCAGAAGGAGACAAGTAGAAGAACAAAGAAAAACAAAGGATATCCACGAAAGCGGATAGTCCGTCACTTGATGCACACTAGTAGCATTGGCAGTAGTCCAGAAAGGATTGTTGGTTAAATACCTCTAAATACTGTCCATTTCGGGCAATCTGAAGAGTGCGTAACAGAGGTTTTTGTAAGAGCGTGTGACATAAATAAAAAGTGCGCGGCGTGGGTTATGACACGATTTTCGGCGGCGGCGGCGGTGGATGATCAGCTGACACGTTGGCGGCGGCAACCCCCGTTCGCATGGTGGACGTGAGCGATGAGACATTGCGACGCTAAGCCGGTGGCGGCGGCGGTGGCAGCGGCGGCGGCGACTGCTGCTGCTGCGCTGCCAACCGACCGGGTTGCCCCCCGGATCGTACGTTGGTTGGCGGCGCGGCGATCAATAGCATAGTGACGGCGGCGGCGGCAGCGACGGCGGCGGCACACTCACTGGTTGCATGGTGTCGCCAACGTGGAGAGTGCATTGTAACACCACTCCCGCCCCCCTTTTGAACGAACGCATGAACTTTCAATGAGTGTAACCCACTGCACCACTTCCAGTGGCATTTCGGATCAAAATAGACATTTGCGCGAAATCCAATCAAGAATGCACCAAGTGTAAAACCCAACAGCGGCGACGGACAGTAAATGATGCATACTGCATCCGACATCGTGAGCAGCGTCGCATCATAATGATCACGCTATTGTTTTGGCTATGGTCCCTCATTCGTGGTCTGCGCTACACCCCGGCGTCCCCCAGAACAGAACCATCACCACCGACAGCAGCAGCGCAGGCAGCGCGTCGCAAACACCACCACCACCATCGACACTACCTCGACGAGGAGTCGTCGACTATCTCCATCATTCCCACCTCGTTGTCGTCGGCGTCGCCGTCGCCCGATCCCGAAGCGGGCGACGGCGGCGACGGTGGCGGAGGTGGAGGCGCCGGGCACACGCCGCCCGATTCGCCCGACCTGGAGCATCCCAGCGAGCTGTCGTCGGTAACGCCACGCACCGCGTCCAATTCGCGCTATTCGTGCATGTCGCGCGACTCGTCGATCGAGTACGGCGGCGCCGGCGATAGCAGACACTCGGTCACCAGCCTCTCGTCGTATTCGACGTCCAGTCGGCGCTACGAAATTATTGGCCAGCGCTCGATGGATTCGCGTGCGAGCGTCACCAGCCTGTGGTCATCGGACATGTCGCGGCGAGATTCGGAGGCGATACCCGAACACGAGGTCGACTCGAGCGATTCGCGCACGTCGTCGTTTCAGTCGGCATCCGAGTCGTCGCGCCGCCACTCGGAGATCATTGCGCGGCGGCGAAGGTCTTCGGCGAGGTCGTCGCAGGTGCGCCGGCACACTCGACGCTTCCCGCTGTCGTACGACCGCCGGCGCACAACCGGCAGGTGCTTATCAGAACCTGGGGGAGCGCTAATGCGTCCCAAATACTTGCGTTGTTTTTTTCTGCTTGATAAATATTTAAGTCGCTTGCCACATAGTATTTAATATGTCACGTACAAACAGAAGGGATCTCTCTTTAATGAATTGTGTAAATACACACACCTTGTTATCATTTGATTATAGATTAATCTTTTCAATTAGGTTCTCCGCAGGGCAATTATAATAGTTTTTGATAGTATTTATCTCCATTTTGATTGCAGCTTCAAGTTGCACTTAAACTCACATTTGGCGATTAAGTTGATTGATTTAAGTATTTTTGGGAGGAAATAGATTCGATTATGTCATTCTCGGAACTTAATCGCATCAGCCAGCGCACATGTTATCGCATGTCACTCATCATCACTCTCTCGAGTCGCTTTCGAAGCATTTTTACCTTGCGCTGAGATTTTTCGCTGGCGCACGAGCTACATAATGCTCTTTAATCCATCGCTGCCCGTTATCAAATTTCCATTCGTATTTTTCTTCCCATTGCGTGCGCAGCGTGGACGACACACGCACCAAGTTTTGCGCCTGCCGAGTGTGTAAATAAACGTAATCGTTGTTAAACTAGGTGGCTGGGCAATTGTTAATATTGATTCAAATTTACGCTAGTGCACTATCATAGGTCAATAAATGGTGTATTTGTTGCGCTAGATGATATGGCTGTGCAGGTGCGTTATTTGGTGATTGGTCAGCGACGCAATTCCGATTTTATTCCACGTCGACGATCCGAACATAATCAAATCTATTGGCGGCCGATGTAAGAATTAAATATGTCCAATGCGATGGTTTACTGAAATATGTGGAATATTGTACTGATGACTAGCTACGGCAGAATGTTACATTGATAGTAATCGATATGTTTTTTTTGTGATTCTAGTTTCGATGTTGAAAATGGAGCGAGTCCTGGCCGAAGCCCCTTGGATGGGGCGGCCTCGCCGTCCGCCGGCCTGGTCCTGCAGAACTTGCCACAGCGGCGCGAGAGCTTCCTCTATCGGTCGGACAGCGACTTTGAGATGTCGCCGAAATCGATGTCGCGGAATTCTTCCATTGCGAGCGAAAGGTGAGTGCACCCACAGGCCAATTGCGTTCAGAAAATGTGTCGTTAGCATTTCCAAGTTTGTTTGTCGCATGCTGTGTACTACAAGAAAACGCAATCACGAATATCACGTATATCCTGTAGAAAAGTACACTTTCATGTTTTGCAACACGAAATATGTATCATTATACCAGCTCCCGCACGTGTAGTATAAACACCGCGCAGCGTGTAGTTTTCTACCCAACAGCGCCACCACGCTGTGTTTCCACGAAGCGCAGCAGCTGTGCGCGGAAAAGTTGGCGAAAACTCGCAATGGAGTTTCCATGTAGTACGCTTGGCCTGCCGGCAGGTGGTGGCGCGACGGCGTGAAATTGGGTCGAGTGTGTGATACTAAAAGCGGCAACGCGCTGCTGCTGCTGGTGGTGGGGAAAGAAGGACGAGTGGGAAAATCAATAGGCAGGCGAACGCGGCGAATGAACTTCGTAAGTTGCGGCGAGCGGGTGGCAGGCGGGAACGCACTGGAAAATTCGGTGGCGCGTGGAAGGGATTAACCTGCGCCTTGCTACTACCTAGTATTCGCGCATCGTATACATATACCATTAACAAACATTAAACGTGTTTCATAATTAATGAGAGAGTTGTTCGCGTTAAGACGTCGCGTCGTCGTCGCCCGCGGTTTTAATCGGGATTTCATTTTATGTTTTTCCGTTTTTCTTCCAGCTTCCAGTTATTGCACAAAATATCAGATTAATGAAATACGATGGTGTTTTATTATTAAAATTTTTATTCGCTAGCGTAATATGATGAAATATAATGCAGTAGACATGACTCGAGTGGAAAATCCAAATCGATTCAGTCGGGAAACGCCACGTTTTTGATGTACAGTTTTTACCACTCTATCACACCTGCCGATTCATTTCAGCGCCAGCGCAGCGAAATCCTGTTGTCGACTTTCCACTTTACTCTAATCTTTCCTTTTTTGAGTTTCCGGGTTTTCATTTTATTGAGCGCTCGAATGCGTCATTTTAACTTTGTTCCACCGATCTTCATTTCTTTTCAATTCGGGTTTACATATTTTTGGCGCTCCGTGCTTTATTTGATTTTACCGCTGCTTTTTATAGTTAGCGTTTGAAAATGTGCTACGTGCAGTCTCTCACATTGCAACGACGACCTTGACATATTCTCTTATCCTGTCAACTTGATTACTATATCGGAAAATGTTCGCTTTGATTTAAAAAGCCTATTTTAAGTTATTTGTCAGGTGAAATTAAATTATAAATAATTTTTTCCGGATACTTTTTTTTTCATATGTGCATCAGTTGTGTGCACAATTAAATACGATGCATTCACGTACAACGATTAGGTTAAACTACGCAGTTGTGGAACCGCAAATGGTCGGCATAAAAATAGAACGCAAATAACAACAAAATTGATATAAATAGAATACGCTATTCCGTGTAATCGAGCGAGAGTGACATTTCGTCGCTGGTTTCGACCCATAGTAAAAGCAACCACTTGCCCACTTGTCCTTTACGTTCCTATAACATTTGTGCGTACTTTACCATGCTACACCGACGTCATTCTGCCTGACATGCAATAATGCAAGAAATCACTGAATGACAACAACCGAGTCCACGCTTGGAACCAAGATTTATCGTTCTCGTACCACTAGTATAGTGTATTTGTCATATTTATTATTCCCACATTTATTATTTCGATTATTCTATTATTTATTCCGATTAGTATATATTTCATCCGACGTCACGCACGAATAGTAGTAACGATGCAACACAAACAAAACATACCTAATGTAACATTTCAAAGCGTAGCATTCCCGAATGATATTTGGTGCAAAGATATTTGATGCATCCGTTGATAATTTTTGCAGATTCAAGGAGCCGGAAAGCGTTTTGGAGCGATCGTATGTACTATTTACGTTTCTATTTGAAAGCGTAGACGTAATTTTGTGTTTTTTGCTGTTTATTATCTTTTGCATCACCGAATCGAGTAGAGTGCCAGCGACTTGAGTTGATGACTAGTCGTGTTTTATCTGTGTGAGATTTGAGTTTTTGATTTGTGCGAATTTGATGCGTGCAGAGAGAAGATATTATTCGTGCAGGTCGTGTCGGCGGCGCGACGTCGTAAAAGAACTCACAGGTCTTTAACGCCAGAATCCGCCCTTCTTATCGATATTACGCCCGCAGGCGCTACGCGACTAGATTTCCGACACTTCCATCGATCTTTTCCAACCCCGTGCTTGTCTTTGCCGTGCGCACACGCGATTTTTTGTGCTATTTGCTATTTTTTACCGGTTTTTCCTACGAGCGAATGTACAACGTTTTGTTTTGCGGTTGTTTTTTCGGTTCGCTAACACTTGATTTATATCTGTGGTAGGGGTGGGTGGGTTCTTAGATCAATCTTTCTAGGTATATACTTCCTCCCAGGGAGTACATTTAAATATCTACATATGAACGATTTAATTAGTTTAAACGAAGGCGACGAGATACTCATGATACTCATTAAAAATATATTGAGAATTCGCAGCCTTGTTACGTTGTTTATCCTGGAATTTTCGTTGCGATCGCTAATTAGTCTCAATAACATTTGGGCCGCATCTCATGTCGCCAATTAGTTAGATTATCGGCAGATACGCCGTGCTTATTGCATGTCTTTGACGACAAATTTTGAGGGAGGTGAATACGAGCAAGAAACTGTAAGACAACATAATAATGACTCTACTCTTGCAGTCGGACGTGCGCGTTTTTTCTCCTTTGGTCTCCTCGAATTTCGCTCAACGAGGTGTACGTGACGTTATTCGCTGTAGCAGAAACAACTTTTCTACTTTTCTTCACACAACGCACCGCGCGCGTTCATTCGCTGTGCGCAAAAGTTTTAATTAATGCAATTCATGTCGGCCGCGGTGGTGTGTGCAATTTTACAACAACGATACTCTGCGCGGCGACAGTGTGCAATAATAAATTAAAATTTATTTTAACTACGCATTTTCCTAATCTGCATATACACCAACCTACACGCATATATTTTGCGTACTTTTGCCACCTGGCACCATTATTCACATGGGCTTTATGCGGCGTGAACCAAACCGGAAGTTTACAACAGGATCCGTGTACCGAAAAAAATGCCGTTGATATATTAGTACAAAGGCTGGAGATTTACGGAAAAGAAGAAAATGTAGACGTTGATTTTTTAAACTAGGGTTCTCGAAAAAATTAAATTGAACACTATATCGCGTTTTCATTTCAATCTCACCACTCATCAAAGATCGCGCCTGTAGCACCGGCGCGGCGCCGGCGCCGGCGTTGAGATGATGCTGATGAGGAAATGATTAGATTTTCTTTTCGACATCGTTTTATATATTTTGCTTTGGCGCGCAAACTAATTTGAATTTGTCGCCGGGGCGCATATGCGCGTGATGTCAAAGACGATGATGGAGGATCGAAGTTTATTAAGATTATTGGAAAAACTCCGCAACGTCCCGGCGCTGCCATGATGACACGCCTTTCTTATTTCTTCGGCAAAAATGAGTAGGTTTAATCATTTCGTATACATAAATCCGAAGGATACTTATAAATTTAAATTCGTACAGATTTACTAACCAAACATTCCTCACCGCAAATGGCTATTGTTATCAGAAAATGGATGTGAAATGCATCATAAAAATTCCACTGGCTCGTTAAATTTACCATAATCATTATATAGTAGGTATATAATGCAGGTGATAGCATTTTTTTCTCTTGGCACATCTTTGCGTTGCGCTGCGTTTTTTGATATCTTGTGGATCTATCAATGCGGCAGCCGGGTGGGATGCGGGCAAGCGCACGGGGCGCGTTGGTGTGCGCGCGAGCGACGCGAGGGTTCCGCTGCGCACCACCCCGCCGGCGGTAGCGAGGCGGCAGGATAACGCTGCAGGACTCGCGGCGGCGGCGGCGGCAGTATCGGTGAGTCAAGAGAGTTCTCCGCCTGCCATCGCTCCGGTTGGCAGCGAAAACAGTGCCGCTGCGTTCGTCGGTCGTATAACGCGCCTCAACAAACCTCTGTTAATTGCAATTCGCTCATCAATTGAGTCAATAAACAATTATAATAATATGTTTTCCATTGTGGACAAAATAATACGCATAAACCGAGTGATAGTAGTGATTGTGAGGAAGATATAATTCGAGCCTGGAAATAAATTTCAAGGACACACTTCAGGTTCGCCGAATCGTCCTGCTTGGAAATAATTATTCCGATCGCCCCTATACACGCTCTTTGATTAAGCCAACCGGCCATTAGGCAATTAAGTCGGTAGCGATTCTTCTTAGAATTCATGAAATTCAACCCGAATTCATCATCATCATCATCATCATCTCTGCTCGAGATTCATCTGAATTTGAGACCAGGCACAAGGCGGGCATTGATTCACCGCGGCCGAAAATGTATAATATTCCCCGTTTATGTTTCCTGGATTAAATTACAAATTAATGCATTCAATCGGCGTTCGCCGCCGCCAAGGTGAATGGCAGCGGTGGTGCTTCTCCTTCTCTCCAGAGACCAGTATTGGTTCAAAGAGCAGCCCATGCAAACTTTTGGCTCTCGGGCAAATTCCCATCAAAGGATTTTCGACTAATATTTGTTTGATTGTAAGCGAACCGAGCCCGGGGCGGCGGGGTAGTGAAAGCGTTAATGGAAACTACTCGAACTCGACGTGGTGACGAGATGAGAAATAGCCGTAAGTAGCTCGTCTCTCCGGGGCCGGTCCGGAGAAAGGAACTTTGGACAGACTATCATCGTCGCATTCGGCTTTCCACACTTCTTGCGCGCAAGTATATTAGTGAGACGCTTCGAATTAGGCGCCTGATCCGAGAGAGAGATTACTCGTCCGCCCGACGGGCCTCTTAGCCGTTATAGTTGTAGTTGCGCGATTTAGTTGGCAGCAGTGAGAGTTCTTGTCGCTTGAATCTTGACTATAACGAATATTGTCTTGTGATTATATGTTGTCTGGGTGTTATCACATGGTTTACGGCCGAACCAGTTTGGTTACATACAAATTTCCGACGACTAGCATTTTCGTAATTAGTCCGATGATGGTTTATGGTAGCCACTTTATCGACCTTATAATTACAGCTGCAGCTTGTGTGCTCAACAACAGTAGTGAAGTAGAAGAGAAAGTGCGTCTTTCTAGGTTGAGAACATGCATCTAATCCGTTTTGTCTGATTAGAATGAAGCGCGCGTGTTATACAACAACCGTATCTGCTTTTTATTGGATTTACATACAATGTGATGATGCAACATACAAAGCCTGCCCTCGGTTTTCTAGTAATTTTATTTCATCCTTTCGCTTGATGACAATGTGTTAACCCTATGGCCATACTTTTCCGTTTGCGTCTTTGTCGTCGTTGTGCTTCAGGAAATTCACTTAGCCACCGTCATCATATTTTGTTACGACATATTGTTCGCCACCAATTGTACAATGGAAACGTGTCAAGTAGGGTGTGCAGTGCCGAGCACTTGGTGCGCCTGGTTCTAATTATCCTTGCATTGTCTTTCATCACCTGAGAGTGGTTTCTTGTACTTTTCTCGCAAAATATTACTTTGGATATTATTCTAATTGCGTCTGAATATCCGCAAGTTGATTCGTAATTAGATTATTGTTCTTGTTAGTTATCGTAAAGTTGTCAAGTGGGATAATGTATCAGGTGTAATTAGGAAGATCTCATGTCGCCATAATGAGGTTTCTTTTCGTGAAAGCTAAATCTAATTCCAAGAAATTGAATCGAAGAAATACAGGTACATAGAAGTCTGAAGGACGTCGGGGTGACGTAGGAAATTTCCGAAATGTACTTTCCGCTTTCTATGTTTCCGTTTCTGATTGCAAAGCATCGTCGTCGTCGCTGTCGTCTCTCGTTGGGTGTTTGGACATTAGAGACGTTACCAAAGAGCGTTTGATCGATGTCTTATTTTCGACTTTTACTTGCTCTCTTTTCCGGGAAGTCAACCAAAGGAAACAAGGATAGAAATGGGTGCCCGGAAAATTTCTATTTTTGTGAGATAATTTTACGCTTGAAATACATTTCGATTGCCATTATCCTCATTTATGATCATCTCCGATTCCATATCGCTTACTCGAATTGCCGACTGTAATCGACTTTGCTGCGCAACGACAAGCAAATCCTTTTCGTAAAGGTCCGCTGGGAAATTACACAATTTTAAATACTGCTGCGATTTCTTCTTAAACGTCTCTCTCAATTTGTAACTGGAATAGCCGAAAAAATTAGAAATGATTCTACGATCCGCAATTGCTGATTTACGACCAGAAAGAAGGAAGGCACGGCCAACACGTTACGAAAACAAATGGCCGTACTCAATCGGCGATTCATTAATGCGGCAACGACGTTACCATTAGCCAACCACACGAGAACCTTTTATATCACACGCTGACAAGGGTCCTGCAATTATTTGCAACTATTTACATCCGAACACGGTCCTGAATTATTGATTGTTTCAAGGATGATGGAATTTTCTTTTGCGCTGGATAAATCACATTTCTTGGTTTTCAATGTAATCTTCGTTAAGCTGATTATGGCAATATTCAATCAATAAAATATAAAAAGCCTTAGCTGCTGCAGATTCCAATCAAGGGCCGGATGTTCAACATCGGCTATTTTTTATGAGAAATGTAATTTCCTTCCCGTGATATCCGCGCATTTCTATGCTATTCTCTTTATATTCAAATAGCTTCATTATATTAAATCCCGGGAACGGCACAATCCTGCCCACGATGAATCTGTCAGCGCCACAAAACCGTCATCGCATGCAATGCAAATTCAAATTCCATTCAGCCGACGAACTCTTGTCGTTTGCACCTGACAGGGCTGGCTGGCAGGGTCCAGCTTTGTAATTATCGCTGTTTGCAGTAGGGTTCAATCAACGCCAACGCATGATTTAAACAAAGTCCAAACCATGGCCATAAAATCGTCGCATGATGGCTGAAGCGCAAATTGGAAATGATGAAACCGATGAAGCCGTCTGGCGGCGGCGCTAAACTGCGTGTAGGTGCATAAGAGCGTGTGTGAGTGGTGTAAAATAGTAACGGGATTGATTAGACATGCCGGCTGACGTCGACGAATTGTTTTCTCCGGCGACAATCGTTGAGAGCGTCCTTGAAATTTATTTCTCAACGGCCGACGACGGCTCTCTTTATTAATAGTTCCCGAACGTAACGTAACCCGTTTCGCTGCGGGGATCTGCCGAGTGTTCAGTTCTAATAGCGCCAGCCAACTGATTCGACGCTCAAAAAACTATGTTTAATTACACACCGCGTGCCGTACAACTAGTGCAAGCACGGCAGAGACGCCAATTGCACACGGCAATGTGACATCACATCGTCCGCGTGTAGTTTACTGCGCACCTCGGACAGTTCATATCCGTCTTGAGGATTGTTCTACGTTGATACAAGTGCGGGTGCAATCTGGCATCGCCGGCGGAAGACGCCATCCTCCTCCAGCACCACCACCTTGATCCTTTGGGCGCCGTGTCGCCGCCGGTGCCGGCGTCGGCTGCAGGCGGCCGGCATCGTCGGCGCTCGTCGTCCGTGTCGTCCTCGTCCGCAACAGTGCCCGTGCACGACGAGGACGACGACGACGACGACGACGACGAGGGTATTCAAGACGACGACGAGACGGACGGCGTTGGTGGTGGTGGTGGTGGAGGCAGTGTGCTGTCGTCACATCGGGGCTCGCTATCGCGTGCCGCCGTCGGCAACTGCTCCAGCCCCTCGCTGCTGATGGCGGCGTCACCGCCACCGGCGCATCCGCCAGACCATCCGCCCACGCTGCCACGCACGCTCTCCACCAGCGTGCTGCGCATCAAGGGGCGCACCTCGTTCTGGGATAAGTTTTGGCACGAGCGCAGCAAAAGAGATTTGTAAGTACCGACGCCGACGGGGTTAGCAGCGTCGAAGAAGAAGAAGAAGAATGTCTTAAAACTTGAGAACGTGTTGGATATAAGTTAAAAGTTTCTATCGAAGATGGATGGATTCGAGTTGGCAACTAGATGTCAATTTTCTGCTTTTTTTATCCGTTAGAAAATATTTACGGTAAATTTCGGTTGCAAACTTACATGAAAATATTCAATGCCGGAATATTTATTCAACTTCCACTCAGATTCAATCGCATCTCTCACTAGTCGAATCGAATCAAAACATTTCATTCTATTTCGGCGCTAAAGTGAACATGACGGTCTGTCGTTCGATTTTTTGATGCGTTGGCTTCGGCGAAAATGGCTGCGGAATTATATCAAAACACGAACGACAAATCCTATTTAGGCCTTTTCGCCCATGGAAGACGATTTATTTCGTTTGTTCGAATGGAACACTCCTGCGTATAGGAAAGTGGTTCTTTTTTTTGTTCTGATGGTATTAGATTAATTCGGGTTTTTATTTTTGCTGTCCTTTTCTGTCTTCCAGTTTTACTGAACTGAGCATATTTTTATACGCGCGAATTAATTTGAACGAAATTGAATGCGAACGGGTAAAATTTTTAATAATCAACTTTTGCTATCGCAAAAGTTGAATGATGGTGATGTATATTGAGAGCGAGATCACGCTGGCGGCGTTTTTCGAATGAAGCAGAGCTTCAGCCGCAACCGCAGGAAATGTCCGGTGCGGTTTCCGTTAGGTTCGACGCTTTGTGCCCGCGTTTCATCTCATTTCCCTTGCGAACCGCGTGTTTGTCTGCGCGGCCTCTTTTTTCGCGTTTGGCAACATTTTACCGGTGTCGGGGCATTTTCTGCGGGCGACAACAGCGATGCGATGCGTTTGATTCGGAAAAGTGGACGAAATTGAAATGGAGCGAGGGTGTGCGCGCGTGCACTGCAAATAGGAAAATACAGAAAATGGCAGGGCGAAAGAGACGAAGACGTAAGGAATGTGACAGGCGAAAGCCTTTTGTACCTCGGCCACTTGAAATAAATATTTGAGTGGAGGTGGCAGAGCCGTTATTTGGGCCACCCTGGGTGAAATTGGGGATGAACATGTAAAGAGGGCCATAAAAGAAACCCTATAAAATACTTTAATGTCCTTCTCTTTCCTGCGAAGAACAGTACATTGTTACCGTTGCGTAACAAGGACACAATTAAAATTGCAAAAATACCGCATTTTTTTGCGGATTGTATTCGTGATCATGTACGATTCTTATGTTTCACGACTTATTCTTTTATTGTTAACTTTTACAAAACGTGTAACATGGTAACAAGTCGTGGCCCACGCGCGGATTGGCAGCACGCTTCCGCTTACAGTAATCTAAAGCGCGCGCGAAACACGATATTTTCAACTTGGTTTTCATTTTCCCATCATCTCTTCACCGCTTTCTTTGCTCACAATTTCATTTTCAATAATGACAATTTGATTATCGCCCCGCATTACTAGCGTTCGCTGCGATTCGTTTTACGATCGGTTATTAAGAACCGCTGCACGCGAGAAACGTTGCGTGGGTGGGTGAACGATAACAATAAAAATACCGCAACGGTATTTTATCATGACCCTTGTAAACGCAGACGGGCGTGAAAATAAAATCGACACATATTGTGATTATGTCGTCGGTGAAAATCTAATTTGCTACAGCATGCCTGCGTGTCCCTCGTCACGTACACCCTGAATTTGAATTTTTGTAATTATTACGAAAACAACATCTCCGTGTGGCTGCCGGTTTAATAAACAAGCAAGCGCAAGATGTATTCTATCCTCGGGAGGCACGCAGAAAAATCGCTTCCAACCGATTTGGGGCCAAGTTCATACGATGCCAAAACGTATACAAAACTTAACAGCAAAGTCATAAATTTTATGCGCCACATTAAAGAGACATGGAAACTTTGCTGTATTTCATCCAAATAGCGTAAATAAATACGCTTGCAAAACGGGACCGGCAAACGCTTAAAACCTTCATAATTTTTATGCTGTAATTTGAATTTTAGAATTTGCGGCTCTTTAATTTGTTGCTGACAACGCTCGTCCGTTACTTAAACGTTTCTTTTTTCCTTCAAAGAGATTGATTTTAAATCTAATCTATTACTCCTTGGCACGTCGCTGGTTGGTGTATGTATGATGCACACTCGCTGGTGTGGTGGTAGTAAACTTTGTTAATTGCGTAAATACGATTCGAATACATTTTTAATTGGACGCCGACGACGACGTCGACGAAAATCGCAGGGAGTGAGTCAAGGCGGCCAGCGCTGGTGGCGTGCAATGAAGTCGATTTGCGTCAGACGGAATTTATAATTGTCGCGCCCGCCTATTTACGTGATTATCCTTGCACTAGTTGGTAATTTTTTTAGTTCGTATAGCTTCATAATCGTTTAATTAAACGTGCAAATTGGCAAACGAAACCGATATTAATTAATTGGATTTTATAAAGTTATCGAGAATATAGTTATTTCCGTATTCCGTCCTCATCATCGGTGGCCGTTTCCTTTGAACTCTTAGCCAACAAGGACAATAGCCTCAAACTCGGTACGGTTTCCCGAAAATGAAAATCTCCTCCAGCGCGCGCGCGCGCAGGAAACTTTGCTATTTTGCAATGCAAACACGGAACATAAAGCAGGCGCGAAACAGACGCGTGGGTGGTTGGCGAGTGGTCGATGGGGATGGGGTATGGTTGTGGAATTAATGGGTATTTCGTCCGCATAAGATTCTAACCGGGCCGTAACCATAATCTGCGCATCTCATCAAGCGTAGTATAATTCTTGCAAATATGAATTTAACCAGCGCCAACAAGAGAGGGTCATGTATTTGCGCGATACATAACTTCAACTACATTTTAGTTTTGTGTAGTATGGTAGCACGCGCAAATAAACAAACAAAATTAATTGATATCCACCCTGGTCACAAATTCGGTTTGCCATCGCTCGTGGCCATGAAAGTTAAACACTACTACTTTTGTACAAATTATGGTTGGCGAAGTGTTTATTTTGCTAGTCACCCTTTTTCCTACCGAGACCAACTTCGTCGTTGTACAGAATGCGTAATTATTTAATTTTCGGCTGGATCAATAGTCGAATTGATCGCGTTGTTTTTTTTTTTGTGCTGCATCTTGACAACCAAAAAGAGGGAGACAGCGTGACGCAGGTAGATACGCAGTTTCGAGATGGATAACGCGGCGTAGTACTAAATAATTAACGAGGAACAAAGGTTCAACCGGGGCGCCCTTTTGTGTTGGCCGCGACAACCCCGAAACGGAATTCTTTCCGCGTGACCCGTCGCCGCAACCGCATTGAATCGATATAGTCTAACTAATTTTGCTTCAATCGACCTCCAGCCGCTATTGAATCGTTAATTGCGTGTTGCCGATGCATATTTAACTTAACACATTCCCATAGATATTAAATATATATTTCATTAACCGTCACGGGGTTGGTAACCCAACTTATAGTAATATTTTGACTAATGGTGGGTTTATGCTCGTATTTAACATAAGATAAGCTAAACTAATAATAACACTTAACATTATTAACATTGCATTTTGCCTATTGACGTTTATGCTCGATATTTAACCTTCGATAAC
>JARJDR010002284.1:0-26321 GCA_030264135.1 Myllaena sp. GC000078
AAAAATTATTTCCAACAGGGCTTGTCGGTCAACCAAATCCACACAACAATCATTGTCGGTTCTTTTGGTGCGGCAACCAGCTTTGACAGACTCTGCATGAGTTGAAACGCATTCGGGCTGACACATATGCGGACGTGACACTGAGCTGGACGACACGGAGCGTAAATACCGCAACGGAATTTATGCTTGGGTATTACGCAGATTCATGTCCTCTCACAGCAACTCGCTATTCGTCTGTGGCCATATCATTAAATTCGCAGAGAATACAAAACATACAAATGATTGAATATTGACTGAATCTAATAGCGTCCCGGCTAAGTGTACCGTTTGCTCTTTTCGCCCGCGGCCATCAAGCGCACGCAGAGACAGACATATCCGGAATCAATATTAGCGGCTAATGATAGATCTGTTTGGTTATTGGAAATTGACCCCCCTTGTGGACACGTGCGGCACGCGGTGGCGGACACGTCACAGCCGTCGGAAGGGTAGCGCAAAGATGCGCAAACGGACTGTGGTCGAGAGGCAATTATTTGAGCAGCAGCTGCTTTGAAGATTATTGCACGGATTCACATCGAATATCCTTTTCGTCCCCAATGCGCACAGTCGAGATTTGCCCCCATCTACCGAGTGGATACAACTGCGACCAAGCAAATAAATATTACTACTGAGCAAAGAGTGAATTTGATAATTTGGAAATATTTACAGTTTACACTGCAATCTTGGCAAATTGTGTTTGTACAAGTATTGAGTACAAGGAAACAATGCAATTCGTTGGGGTTGAATTCAAACCCCTGGTATTATTGTTATTCTCAAGTATAAAAACGAGGATTTTGTTGTCGCTAAGCCCTTCGCTTCCACCCGAAGGGGCGGGGCAGATTGTTGTTCTGCTCTCTCATCGGCAATGATATCGAACCCGAAACGCGTGTGTGCATGAGTGTGTGTACTTTGGTGCTTGTTGGCAAAATGGGGAAAATTTGGCGCACATGTCGCATTCGAGGCGAAAATCCGCGCGCGCTCTTCCTGCATGCGCAATCTCGAGGCCGTACAAATTCATTCGCGTTCGAACATAAAAGTATTAATTATATCAGCGGCCGCACGAACGACCCGCGTGCGCGCGCCCACGATATCCGTATAAAACAAAATAATTTAATAATTTCGAAACGCGTCCAACGCGTTGTTTTTGGGGTGGCGCACAAATTAAACACACGCATCACGCTCAGTACAGATGTTGTGCTGACCCAATTGCACAATTTTTTAATTAAAAGCCCTTCACCGCTCCCAGCACGTTCAAATTATTGCGTTTCGCATACGCGTATCTGCCGGCGCGAAAATACATTTATGGCGTAAAATAATTATTTCATTCGTCAAAAACAAATACTCATATACTCAAATCGCATCGCAACAGTGAATCCCGAATCGTAACGCATCTGCGGAGGCGGCCGAGGTGTTTGTGTCGCGTTTCGAAAATTTAATATAAGAAAAGCATCCATAAATCTTGCGCGCACTGGGGAAAACGGGTTGAAGCGGGCACCAACCCAGCTCCACCATCTTCGGCCCACTTCTGCCGTCTTGAATGTGATATAGTAAAATATTAAGCATCATACGAGTCTATTACGGAAACGGCGGGGGCGTAAAACAAAATGCGGCGGCGATAAATCTGTTGGGAGAATACGTTTGGCGCACGTGTGTGCACGTGCACGCCACACCGTCGTCGTCGTCGTCGTCGTCGTCGTCGTTGGGCACTGACGTGGGGAATTTTCCTCCATCGCTGCCGCCGGAAAATTCTCAAAACAATTCTTGCCGCTTGTTTAGATTGGCGCGCTGGCTGGCTCCGGCGCCGGCGCCTCCGCCGCGCGCGCAACTATCGAATAATGTAATAAATTAAATTTATTGTTGCGTATGCTGCGCGTACGCGCAAGGAGTTTAAAATGATTTACCGCCATGCAGGCGCTATTGACGGTAACATTTTGATTGGAATGTCTTTGGTGATCAGCATTCATTCTCGGAAAGGAAAAGTTTTTCGTCATAAAATAGATATTTTCGCACAGCGCATAAAATGTGCCATAAAATCCAAAATCTACATTTGTGTCGTTTCAATGATTGAAACTTCATGTTATTCTTTGCAACTTCTTATTCCGTGCGTGGCGCTTTTGCTATTCCTCGAAGCGGTCCATGCGCACAAGTTTCAAATCCCCGCAGGATATTTTCAGAAATTAGCTATTCTTTGCATCGCAAATTCATCGTCTTTCCGTAATATATTATCTGGTGCCGACCTTCAAGAGATCTCATTTCCATTTTGCTGCGCATGAACAAAAACGTAATAAAATAAAATTTCATAAAGAATCAAATTAAACGAAAAATGAAGAAGAGCGCCGCTGTCGTCGGGCGCGTCGCTTCGGGCGGCATTGTTTTACAATAAAGAGGGTCTCGCCCACGTCTTACGTCCCCAAGGACGAAACACTTTTCCTTTTCGGGTGTTATCGAGGATGAAATTTTCGGGCCGCGCCTGCGGCCATCTTTCGGCTTCAATGAATGCGAATGACTGAATAGCGCTAAATGGATGTTTTGCGGTGTGTATTGTTCTCTAATTAAACGTCTTTTGTTCGTTTTCTAATCATCACCAATTAAGTGAACAGTATTTAATTTGTGTGCAATGTATGGATTTACGATGGTGGCAATAAAAAGTATTTACAACTTGACCCGAACACATTTGCTATAATGCGCACCGGTTGCAAGGAGATATTTATTTTTCCATGTTCGAGGGGGTGTGTGCGACCCTCAGTAATTTATGAACGTATCAGCCTGCGTTCGCAATGACTTATTGTTAAGTTATACGAAATTGTTCGAAATTGTTGCGGGAGCGGGCTTGCAGGCGCAACGCCCGACGGCTTCCGCATCCGGTTGCATTGCCGCTGCACGAGGCATCGTCTTCCGGAAGCGGGTGCGTGTGGGTGTGTGACTAACGTCGAAATGGGGACCGGTCGGCGCACAATCGTGCATCATTAAACTGCAATAAACACTTATCGCGACAATCGTTATTATTGGTGGTGTGACGGCGTAAAGAAAATCCAGAGGGGAACATTGCATTGTTTGGTTAATCACTATGCCAGTCACAAAATAATAATGACTAATCAATAGGGTTTGTTTTTTCTTCTTATTTTCACCTAGTTTATGATATAAAAACATAGAAATGGAATATCGTGAAAGGATAATAGTTTCAATCAGCCAGGACGAAAATCATAAAAGACATCGACACGAAATATGCAAAGGAAAACAAAGCTTTCCTTACGTCACCCCGATAGTTGCTGCAGTAGCACATAAACTCGTCGAATTGGCAAGCAAACCGATACACACCCAACCACCCACCCACCACATTGCGACCAGCAGCAGCGCGAGAGGTCCTTTTGCTGGAATCGATGTGCTTTGCTTGTTTCGCAAATAGAATTTCATATTTATACTAGACTATAATCCGCATGTGCATGCATACATATACCAAAGGCGCTCGTCGGTTTTCTCCGCGCCAATTTCACCAACAAGGATAAAATATTAAATGCGACGCAAGGTTTACGACTGGACTAATAACGCCGTGCCCGAAGGAAACCATTTTACGATACGCCCGTCGGCGTCGCCGTCGCGTCGGCACGGATGTATTATCCTGCGCTATGTTGTCGTGTCGCGTCAGATGATGGCGAAATTGAATAAGTCCAAAATGTCTGCCAAAATACAGAACGCGCGGGAAAAGAGGGGGTTGGCAATCATTAAAACCTATACAAATCACCATTGCCGCCAACTGCCGCTGACTTGGATTGCTTTACAGTGGACCCCGCGCCAGCGCGCATGGGATTTACGAACGACGGCGGAGGGTGGCGGAGGGTAGTCGAGGCGCGACCCACACGCAGCACTCTCAGCCTTTTGCTAAAATATCGCCGCTAATAACGACTTTTATTGCGCACTTCATACGCTTGACTTTTCGGGTGCAGCAAATTAGTGATTTTTAATATACCCACTTCTTGAAGTCGCTTAAAGTGGAGGGGAAATTATGGATCGTGTTTGCGCTTACAAACCATGCAGAAACTCTGTGCCTGAATATTTGTGCAAAGGGGCAGTGCATATATTAAATTCTTTTAAAAACGACAACGCGAAACGATTTGCCGCTGCGCTGGACACTTGCGCAAATATGAAACATGTGTCTTTGGCTAGCGGATGATAGCGGGCGCGGGGTGGATGAGTGGGGTGGTTTGTGAGACCGTGGTTGACTGCGCGCAATATGGGCGCATGAATATTCCCCCGCGCGCCAACAACCGGATGCGGATGAGGTCCCTCGCCCTCCCTCATGTACACATACCCCCCACGCACACGTACACGGCAGGCCTCCGACTCCTTTTTGCGCTCCACATCCGCACCCAAACCTCTGCGTCAGCAGTGCGCTGCACTCGAAATTTATGTTTAATAATAACCGTATGTCCACGCCTGCAGTTTATATATAAGTTTGTGAATTTGCGAATTTCGTACGAAATAAATACGCCCCAAGCGAGCAACCATCGGCGCAGATATAGCTTCTAGTTTTTATTCGTCTTGTTACACATGCCCGCGTTAAGATAACAAAAAGCGTTATGAGATTTTTATGGGTTGCGATGAAATTTATGCGCGTATAGATGTTGTGTCGTGCAAAGCATGTGGCGTTGTCAAACGCTCGGCGATGAAGGCGTCGTTGTTTAGAACGTAGGGGGGAAATTAATGATTGCAGCGTTAATTATCGAAGTTTCGAAGCGCTGCAGCCGTAACCCACCCCGCGACGCGGTGTCTTGTAATGACGTCAACTTTGACGCCGGGTTGAAAATTCGAGGGTGCAAAATTGATCGCACGACGAAATATGTCTTATAGCCAATTATTGGCAGTTATGACCTTGGTAAACACGAGTGACGGTGTCGTACGAACAAAATCAATCTCAAGTTTTTCATTACAATTATTAGATTGTCGCTTGGCACAATTTCAATGCGCACAAATCACACTTATCAGACAATATATAGAAAAATATTGAAATGTTGCATTTTATTTATATCGACATTGCTTGATGTACACGCGTATCGCGGCGCCGACAGTAATACTGAAACGCATCACGATAAGTATGAAATGGAAGGCGAAAAGCAACGGAAAACGTCGCCGACACGCGTCCATTTGCGAAATGGACGGGCGCGCGCAGCAAAAATGCGCATCCCTTCGCGGCGCGACAAGCAAAAACGCAATAAAACTGTCAACGCGCATCATTCGCTTGCACGGATTGAAATGTCGCGCTGGCAACGCGCGAGCGGGTAACTGAAGTCGCCATTAAAGTGACGCTTCAGACTAAACAATCGAAACTTGCGTCTCGAATATAAAAATTGCAATTGCAAAATTGTTTACTGTAACGTGTGTAATAGTGACGAGTTTTTGCGAATTTCAATCTAAATCTAAAATTGAGTTTCAAGCTAAATGTTATTGTCAATTGGAAATAACTAACTGAAATCTATTGCGTTGCAGGCGATCGCAAATATACGAGAGTGCAAAATAGTTAATTTAGCATTCGCACGAATTTAAATTTTACTATTTTCGACGTCGCATTCGAAGCGACATACGAGTACTTCCTATGAATCGTCCGCACATTGTTGACTACATGAAGCGTAATATGAACTTTTCTCATTTACAAACAACCTGTTTACGAATACGCATCTAAATGGTTCGTCATCGGCTTCCCTATTGCCTCTCGCGTCTTCGGTGTACACGAGCATATCGGTTTTAATTAATGCCTGCGACAACTTTCCGCTTGTGAATCAAACGCGCACAAACATCGAGTCGTTCAAACACACAAACAAATAAAAAACTGGAAAATATTTTTTCTGGGGTTTTTCAAAATTGCATGTTTTCTTTTGTGTAAAAATTGAATTTATTGACTGCATATTGAGAGCATCATTGGCAAGCAGCACCCATTGTGCTCCAGCACACCGGTGCGAAATTGAAGTTTTAATTAAGTTGCACATCGAACGCGACGACGATTGCTGAGGCTCTCGCAAATAAACATATTTCAAAACACTTTGGGATGCAAAACGCATTCGATGTTTTCTTTTAATTAAACGCGTTGTGCGCGCGACCGCCGCGGGTTTTAATTAAAATTTCTTTGATTGGTCCCAAGCGCCGTCACGCCGGTTCCGGCGTCGGCGTCGGCTCGCTCGCACTTTTCCGCTTGCATGAAAATGCGCTCGTTATTACCTATATTTGCGTCATTGCCCGATGTTTACGGCGTGTAGTTTTCGCGCGAGCGCCCCGAATGGAATCGAAACAAAGACACAATAGGGGCGGTTTTCTATAGCGCTAAATGCAATTTTTGCACGTTTTGACTTTGGCTTTTGTTAATGGAATTAGTAATGCCAATGAAAGTTTGCATAGACGTGTTTTATTAACGCAGCATGTAATAGCAAAACTTTTAGTGCATATCTCATTCAATCAATTGTACGTGTATTTTATGAACAGTATATTTTTAAATAATGCCTCGTTCCCTAAATAATCAAAAACCCTTTCCTTTGTGTTGTTCTATTCAGTTGCGAGTTTAGCATGTTTCATGCGGGGGATGAAGATACCACCTACCTTTACACGCGAATAAAACGCCAATGAAAGTGAAGAGCGCGCGGGGTGCAAATCTAAATCGACATCAGCACCCATCCGACCCGCATCGCACCTAATCACACTATCACAATAATGGAAGAGTGTATTATCATTCGCAATTTGCAAACTTTACAACTACACATGATACGCAAGCAATTCAAATTGCGGGCACTTTCTGCGTCTCTGGTGCAGGCGCCGGGCGCGTGCTATCGATGAGACAACTAAACCAGCGTCGACGCATCGCAGCAGTTAACCTGAATCGAGTCTAATCTCGCGTCGCGTGCGAGTCCTTCCATTCGGTTTTACGGTTATTTTGACATTCGAAAAGGGAAATTGTTTCCCGTTAGCTGCGCACACGCGAGGAGGATGCTCAATCACTCCAGTAGATGACGAAGTAATACAACTCCATGGCGTATATTCGGACCGATGGATTCTAATTGGATTAGGTAAATTATGGTGCGAAAACTTCGCTCTCCTAAGACCGCGATGACATTAAACTTTATTCTTCGCCCATCAACTCCGGCACCCCGCCACACACACACCTTTAATTCACCCACTTCCGGTTTGCATTCGACAACATTAATGTACACCCCCGTTGTGTTCCGAGCGCGCCCGGAGTAGTTGATAGTTGGTCGGGCGATAAGTTTAAATTTATGCCGGAGAAAAGGTCGCGCGCCGTGGGAGGCGGCGTCGGCGGCGGCGACAGCCAGCGTCGTGAAATCCAAATGGGGAGCAACAGTTTTCCACGGCGAGCAGCTATGCTCTCCGGACGGCGTTTGTCGTCGGCGTTGTCAACTTCACCTACTGGCACACGCTCGCGCGTCTTCATCAGCGGCGCTGGGGGCTCGCGTCGAGTTTGTTTATTAAGTTTGCGCCGCAATTATCAACCGCGCGCCTGTGCCAACTTTCTCCGCGTGCAACGAAATTGGAACATATGATGATGGACTTGATCCTATTACCATTCTAATCATTGAAGTTAGGTATATTTTATAAGATTAACTGGATCAAACTTGTTCATTCTCTAGTGTGACTATTTCTTTGTTGTCGAAAGAGTTAACGAAGAAGTCAATTTAAAGAGAAATATTCATGGCATAATCATGATTAGTTTGGAATACGGTACTACTAATACATTACGAGGCGCCCGCATTTCGTTTCAGCGCTTCGCGGAAAGGGGGGTGTGCTTTTGTAAAGTTGGAAACATCATCGCAAACGAAATTGCAACGCGGCATACACCATACACATCGACGCTTAAACTAATTTCCACTGCGATTCGCTCAAGTTTCTCCACCGCCCTCACTCTAATCTCGTGGATTAGGTTGGCGCATGCTTTTCCGTTTTGTCCTTGCTGTTGCGATGCCACCGCATGTCGCACGTGACGATTAAATTTCCACGAATATTTTACTTCATGTCGAAAGTAAAATTGCGGCAAGCGATGAAGAATCGCCACTGATTATTTGTAACGCCGTGCATAACGGTAATGACAGGTGGATTTGGGCAGAAACAAATATGGGCATGTATTAATCACTTTAACGAATTACAAAATGCGGTCGACTGTTGCAAAATTCCCATACGGGCGATAAACCAAATTTTGCAATTACATTATAATATCATAAACCATAAACGAAATTGCAATTGTTAGCTTTATTGATCTATCGAATCATTGTTAAAATTGATCGATTTTTTTGCAACAAAATAAAAATTTTGAAAAACATCCTGTAGCGCAATGTTGCCATTCGAAACGTGCTTATTTAATAGTCCCCGGAGAGAAACAGGTCCGAAAGCATACGTTCATTCATTCCCAACTAATTTCAACGACCGACATTGACGTATCGAGGAGCGTAATTCGCTTTTGTACGAGTAGGTTTGCGCGCGCGCGCGCGTGTATACAGGCCAACGCTTCCAAACCCAACCAACAGTTTGTAATTTCGTCAAATGCACAATCACCGCACTGCAATACCGCATTTCGGACGGTCGTGCGAGGACGAATTTCGGCAATCAACCACACGAGCCAATGCGATACCACGCGAAATACACCAAAACAAAAACCGCGTAGAACATACGTGAGCGATAAAAGCATTAAATTATGAATCAGCAATTACGAATTAAAATAATTAACGTGCATCTATTATGCATTCCTGGCACTTGTGCGCATTCGATTACCAAAGCGCCAGATTAATAATAAAATAATTGCAGACACGAAAACCGCTCGAGCTGCGCGAGTAATTTACGCGCTGAATTCATTTCAGTTTCGAGCGCGTGAGAGTACGACCATCGACTATCGACGGTATTTAATCCTTATTGAATTGTAAATAATTCATCCGAAACTAATCGACAATTTCCTCCCGGGCGGTGTTCGGAATTCGGAATCGCCGCGCATTTTTAATTCGACGTTTGCGCAATGACTGTTGTTTATCCTATTTGCATCTCCCGTGCTCGCTCTTCGGCACTCACTTTTCAAATTAATGGGTAAATTAATATATTTTCAAGAGGACGCCGACCGATGCAAGTATTTATCTAATTTCGGGTTCAATTTTGATCTAGGAATGCCATGGTTGGGAACGACGTCGTCATCGGCTGTTGAAACTATCTTTTAATTTAAACGCGCGCGACGCAAGAGCCCATCGCCATCGCCGACATCTAATAGCCTTCTAAACTGGAGCCGATATTTCATTATAAGAGGATTAGTCCATTAAGATCTGTCAGAGATCGGTGCGGCTTCTTCACCTCGTGCGTGGAGCGCTATATATGTGTAATTATCAACATAACACCTGCACCGGTTGCATCGTTGGTTCGTGTGCCTTTCCGTCTTTTGCTTTTAAGTGGCTGTAACAGATTCACAGACGGCCGCAACCTACTTCACACCTTTATTGGGCGCTCTCTTGTTAGCAACGGCATCCCTTTGCGAGGAAATCCCAATTTCGAAAATGAAAATGGCAATCAAAACGCATAACGAGACGAGGCGCAGCTGCCCCGATGCACGATGATTATACGCTTATAATAGTGATTTAAGCGGAAATTTAGGTGTTGCACGCTGGCTATGATATTTAATCATCATCGCGCTGGTGCGGACGCAAACGACATAAGTGCGTATCACGCACGAGACGACACATTTATTATCAATTAGAGAGGCACACGCCGCGCGCCGCTGCACCCAACCCAAAATTATGGCGTGTGGAATATTTAAATTTGTTTCGTGCGCGGCCGGAAGAAGTGCATGAACGTTTTTTAATGCATGAAAATTAATGGCTATGACGCTTTCACACAGCTGCATCCAAAATTTAAGTAGACGCCGAATGCAAATTGCAAATTACCCAATTTTATGATTATTTTTCGTTTTCTTCAATTATAAACTGGTTGCTGTTTCAGATTTTCATTGTACTCAATCGCATTCAATTCGCCGCAAAGACGTCTTCTTGCTTCAACTACTTCCATTACTGGTTCGTTCGTCCCCATATCCGTACTACTCTACTCGTACCTAGTTCTAATTTTTATTTTGCGTCTGCTGCGCTCAAGCCGTCCTCCGAATTGAATTCGATGTCTTCCTGCAAGTCGGCGGTTGGCAATCCCATTATTGGGTTTGTTGTCAAATTTACCACATACAAGAGCGAATAAAATTCAAGCTACGATTCGAAACGAATCACACTGGACTGATCAATGCCTACCATATATAATTCCAAACGCTCCGCTTTGACGATTGTCAAAGGTACCTAAATAATTCGATTCCACCTTCTTCTTTCTTCGATGCTGACCGCCCCCATACCACTGTGCAGTCAGAGCGAAACTTCACACTCAACTGATTTCGCATCGCGTCCGGCGCGCTCTGCTGCTGATGTCGCCACGGCCGATCAATCATCCTTCGATATCAGGAATTGGATATTAAAAAGGGTTTAGCCTCATTTTTTATCGCTCCTTCCTGCCGGCATCGCGCCGCAATGAAAAGCCTTTCCATTCCGATTCATTAAAACATAAAGGGAGCAATTCAATTAAATTACGGAATGCGCTTTGATTCTTTTCCACTTCTTCCGCCAATTTGGACGGCATGAAGGGAGAACCGCACTGCGTGGATTAGTAGGAGTGCACTAATCAATTGGAAGACTTTCTCAGCGACAAAAGTTGCACGTCTTTGTCGTCTTGGTTCGAGCTATGAAGAAAAAGTTTGCAAGAAATGCAACTGCCGAAGCATTGGCAAGTGAAGAAGCGAATTCTTCTGCATTCAAACCGTGCGCGCGTGTGTGGAGTATTTCATTCCGATCTCGAAACATCTGTTTCATCTTTTTAATTATAACGCACGCGCGCATTTATATCTGATGCCCGGCATCGTTTGTTAACATTTCAGCGGGTGCAGACGGCCGTGTGCCGGAGGAAGGAGCAGGACAACAACTGAGCGAGGATACCATTCCATGTCCATCCATCAAATCAACACCGCTGTCGCGCCCACACACACACACCCGACTTCCAGCATTCGCGATGCGTAATCTGATTAATTATTTTTTCAACGTTGTAATATTTTAATGATAACCACGTGGATGGTATAGAAGAGGACGTGAATTGCGACGAAAATTGCAATTTTCACAATTAAAATTTGTAATTAGGCATTATTCACGTTATTCCATATGTGGTGGCGACATATCTGTGGGCAATAACGATAATTAATAACGTGGGAGCAGGCACATGTGCGGAATTCGTTAACGCTGACCTCTAGCCTCCTCCTCACAGCACAGGGGGTGTTGGACGAGGACGACTGGACGGCAAACACCATTGGGGACGAAATTGAGATGGCCGCTGGGTGTCTATTGACGCTGCGGCAATCCCCCATTGCGGCATCATCGTTAGTTAATTAAGCTAATTGATGAGTGCAAGTTCCACTGCGATCGCTCTTCCTCCCCTCCCGCAGAGCATCGTTCGTTAATTTCACAAAACACATTCTCTCCAGTAAAATGCAGCCGCGACGCGCGAGTAGCACTGAATGGAAAATCATTAACAGATCGTTACTAATGGAAGATTTAACTGATTAAGATTTAAACGCTCGCTTTTTATTGCCGCCGAGATTGGATTAAGGTTTTGAAACGCTTCCTTTTGTCGTTCAATGAAAACTAATTATTGCGATCATGTTCGATTGCGTAAGTGAACCCCAGTGAGAGACGGTGATTCGAATCAATTTGGGTAAAAAGCTCTGAACATCAATCATACATTGTTAAATTTAATTATTTTGATGTAAGAATTACGTAAATGACTTCCAAATCACTTAGCGCTAACAAGATGCGTGAGGACGCGCCGCCGGCGGGCGCGTTTGCACCTGTACGAAAAAACACCCAAAACTGATGGGCATCTCGTTACTCGTTGCACGTCCATCGAGCGGTAGCCGCACACCCCTTGTTGGCGGCGGGTACACTAACTAGGCGCGTCACGTAACTGCCCGAAGCTCCGCGTCGCGCGCGCGCGCGCTAACTAGCCGCTGATGATAATGACCGTGAGCAGCAGCTGCTCGAACGGTACACCCAGTGGGTAGATATTACAGGAGAGGTGTCCATGGTGGCGCGCCGAAGAAGAATTATGCCAAAGTATAAACGGTGTTGCGGTTAAGCAGCTCGCTTCAAGGTTGATGGCTTTAATCGCGCCTTGTGTAGAATCCGCGCCTCCCTTCTTCACCGTTCGCACGTCTCATCGTAATAATAGTGCGCTTTTTTTACTCCTCTTCGGCCGTCTGCTGTTGTGTCTTGTTGGCAACAAGGTGTATTCTCCTTAGGACAATTTTAAGGTTCGTTTGCCTGGCTTTTTAGTTACTACTTCAGCGCCAATTTGGTGCGTGCTTGTTTGCACTCGTGTGCTTTGTGTAATCAGTCATGTTCACCGTGTTGTCGCGGCATTGTTCCATGCCCGCCGCGCACTTAATCAGAAGAGCGCGATTTTAATTTAATGCGCACGTTAAGCACATCCGGTCGGCGCGACGTGATATCCTCATTTATTTAAAATGCACCAAGACGGCGGACATTTCGGCGCGTCAGTTTAATTTCAGCCTCATTGCCGAGTTAATTTCGCACGTGATTAAAGTCCATTCGCCTCTTTGAATACATAGTGAATGAGTGTGTGTGGATGTATTCAGGTAGAGGTTTGGCCGTAAATGCATCACCTCATCATCTTGTTAACAAGCGCGATGCAGCTTGCCCGCCAAGCTCGAAAAGAATTACAATGATTAAGCGCGCCGTGCGGCCGCAATTATCTAATTCGTAATTCCGACATGACAGACCAAATTGCCGGCCGCGATCCACGATCCGGTAGAAAAACCGATCTCCGATAGCCAATGAAAACTATTTGTTGTGGCGTTGTGTTGTGTGCCCCTACCGTTTCGGCGCGCGCACGGTCAATGGCGGAAATATAAATTTCAAAAAGTGGTAATTAATGACCCGAACATTTGCGATGGAAGCGGATGGATGTTTAGCGGACGAAGCGCGCGCAATGAAAAACCCAACCTGGCGTGAAACGAATGTGTTTCTGTTCGCTTTTATTAGTGTGTATGCGCGTGTGTGTGTATAACTTTTCCATCCAACCCGGCGCATGCACGTGTATTATGTAAGAAATCTGACAAATTAAATTAAGATTAACGGGCGCCGAGTGCTTGATGAATTACAAGGCAGATTATACGCTTCTTCGCCGGCAACAGCAGCGCGCGGCCTCCACCTTCGCCAGCAGGTTCGTACCTACTACGTTTCTTCCTCATTCGCGCGAGCGGAGCGGAATTAGCCGTGTGCGCGCGCGCCTTTCCTTCTTTCTTTCTATCGACGCCGCCACATCTATCTGCAACGTGCAATCTTGCAAGTCGAAGGACGCTGCGCGCGTATTTGTGTTATTAGAGAGAGAGCGCAGGGAAGGGAAAGCGCGCAAATGCGAACGAAAATTATACGTTTGCGCGCCAGTCGTCGACAATAAGGAATCGCTCGGAAAATCGCTATTTTTCTGCGCGGCGCGCGCGCTCGCGTCCGATACGATGCATGAAAAAATAACAACGCAGGCGAACGGGATGAAAAAGAATCTCTCTGTGATTATATTATAAGTATGGATAGCAGTGCCGTGATACGTATAATTTCAGCTTGTGCCGTATTGATTGTAATGATAGCGAGAATTACACGTACAGATCAAAAGGTACAACATAATGGCATTTGAACAAATTGTCTGCGCGGGTGATAAATTCCAAATTTCTGCGAGATTTCCGCTTTGACATTAACGCTAATTGAATTTCATCAAATGCACCGCATGGCGCATAATTAATTAAGTCTAGTGCGATGCGTATGAGAGCCACAACGACGGTAGCTGGTATTACATAATAGGGCATTGTTTGAGATATGCGCGATTTGTTGTTGTTTATTTGCAAACGTGTGATGCCCGCAGGTAAATACCGGTCCACATGTACAACGGTAATGTACAACTGACATTCATTCTGCAACAGCGATTTAATCCCTTAACAATTATTCAAATGACACACCATTATCATAATGAGCTGAATAAAAAGTGTACTTAGGTACTTACTTTGTCTCAAACATGAAGGAATTGTATGATGTACAAAAACAAGCTCCTGTTTTCATGAATTATAAAGCGGCCTGCTAATATTCCATCGCTATAATTACCATTGGAGGTGATTGTATAGCGGGCAAATTCGATAATTGCGAATTGAATTTGCGATGCCCTCCAATGGGCCTGGTTGCTGGTGGAGCGCATGCACCTACTTAAAAAATGCTTCGCCGAAAATATCGCATCCTGCCCCGGCGGCTATATGCACACACACGCATATGCGCACGTTCATCCATAAATCATTGAGTTTTCATCTCGCCATCAGCCGACCAGGCGAAGAACAAGCAGCGAACGCGCCAACGCCAACCTCGCAATTTCCAGGCGACGATGAATAATTTCGGAACATTTTTTGGCGCACACCACGTACCTCGCACCTCGTCTTTATATATTCAATCAATTTAATCGTGCATTTAAATTACCATATCAACTTTCCGCAAGGATGATACGCATAGAAATGATAATTAAGCTTTTTTTTGGCGCATTGAATAGATTTGCGGCGGGGAACGCATGGCGATGATGCCCGGCCGAAAATTATGGAAGCGTTAAGAAAAGAGTGATTTATGCTGGGCAGCCTCCCGCATACGGTCAGCGGCGGGTGCCATATTATACATGTGAACTCACACGTTGTCCCTGTGCGTTTGCATGCGTGCGTGGCTGGCCATCCTGGCCATCCATCCCGCTGGCTGGGCTCGTCGATCGTAAATCGAGCGGCGGCGGCGGCGGCGGCAGCATCTGAGCCTGAAACTTTGCAGATTGCAGTGAAATATGGTCCTTCATTCACAGGCCGATACATCGACAACGGGCCGCGCATGCATGAGCGACTACAAATTACCAATGTATGGGCCCCGCGCGGTCCGGGGGAGGGAAGCAGCGCCGAAAAGATGACTTGCATTAAACATTGACCCGGTAAACGGGCCGCACCCGCCAGCGCGTTCATTATTGATGAGCCTTGTTGATGATGCTCGTTTTTTTCCACCGCGGAAAAATTGGCCTCGAATCACAATTTCCGCTTGCAGAAAAAAAAATCGGTCCTCGTTAATGAAATGATAACGACGTCATGATTGATTAATAATCCAAATATTAATCAACTTAAAGTTAAAACTTATCAAACAGCCTTGTGGCCGAAGGAAGATAATGGTTGTGCGGACATTTTGTTGCGGAATGTACATTAGTGTCATTATTGAGCGCGGAAGAAAATCACCCCAAAGGGAGACACCGTCACCCTCGATATTTTATTGCATTTTCTTCGTGACGCACTCAAGTCGATGCCCAACGCTTCAAGCGCACAAAGGAGGGTGCGCAAAAATGCATTTCGTCATGTCCTTTCTAGCAATAAGTAAGACCATTATGTAAGTTTTCACCAGGAAAAAAGTCCTTGTATTGGCGACTGTTATTTGAAGACATGACGGACAATAACAGCGGAAAAATAATGGAACAAAACGCACGACTTTCGTTCGTTCGTTCGCATTCCGCGCGAGCGGCGACTTCGCGGTGTGGATCATCCAGGCGCGTCACGAAGGCTCCCGCGAGACTTATTGGTATGCGTGTGTGGTGCGCGCCCCACCCCCCTTCCCACGTTTTCAGCTTCCCTTGCGCCCCTTCACGCACGATATTGTCTCGGGCGGTGGCGCGGCAGTGGAACGTGTGGGCACGCATCATCCCTCGGGATGGTCAGCGCCTTCTATCTCAGCACACGCGCACGCAGCACACGGATGTGTGCCTTCGTTAATACTCTCCGGTCGTCGTCGTCCCTGTCGTCGTCGGCGGCGGAAGAGCAAAGAGGAGAAAGTTATTTTTCACCCCTCGGTCCTGCGAGCCGCGTCTTGAATTTTTATGCGAGCGCGAGCTTTCAACGGCCACCCCCCGTGTATCGCATGCATCTCACGCGTCGCTCGTCGTCACCGTCACGAAAACACGGCGCGTTTGTATCCGCTTCCGGCGCGCCGTGCTCGAAATCGCACAATTAAAACGCGCAAAGGCGCAAGCAATCAACGCCCGATTATTTATTAATTACGCAATTTGGCAAAGACGCGCCGCTGGCGGGCTCGTGCTAATTGGAAATTTAAGGCGAGCCGAAATTCCCTGCCGCACCGAACGCCCGCCCCCCAAGGAAAGCGGCTAATACCGAATACTTCCGTAAAACGTGTTTGTTTGCACCGAATTCGCTTTGTCGCTGCAACGCCGGATAATCAGCAATAATAAAAGTTAACGCCCGATGGAAATTGCGCGGCGGGCATATGCGCGACTCGTTTTTGGAGTATTAATTTTAATTAAAACGAAGTGTGGAGCATAAATTGATTGATAACTTGCTCAATGCTGATTCGATCCTTGCCCACAACGCGCGGTGTAATCGAATATCGATCGGGCGTCGCAAATACAACAAAAAAGTTATTTATGGAGACGAAGGAAGCAGCGGATGGAATGCGCAAAAGCCGAATCGAATTGAGTGCCGAAAGGCGGGGAGAGAAGAAGGCATCCATCGTCGAGCCGCGCCGCTCTCTTATTGAATTTTTCGGTGCGCCCATCCGTCCGTCCGCCAGCTCTTCGCGCGCGCGGCGCGGAAGGCGAGATTGATTGATTAGTTGATTCGAATTGGAAGGTTAACACAATGCCGAGACGTCACGGAGGCATCAGCCGGGGGATAACAATACGTGCGCGTCGTTCGCGCTTATAAACTGGCGTCGATTTGAAGGCATTTTCGTTGCATTTCGCGGCCCCTCGTCATGCGGATGAGCCGTGCTGCCGCTGCCGCTGCCGCCCACCGAAGAGAAGGACATTATGAATGGCGATCCTTGTTAGTGTCAATGCGGACATTCCATCAAATGCCACCAACAAACGTTCGCGTATCCATTTCAAACTCTCCCACCGCAACACTAATAATACGTTAACGGTTGTGCGCGAGTTGGAATTTAATTTCGATGCTTAATCTTTGCTCGCCGCCGGCCGTCATTTCGGTGTCAACTTTAGAGTATTCCCACCGTGTAGATTACACGCACTTGCGGGACAATTCAATCAAACGACCGCGCACTTCGGTGGTCATCAGCGCATTAGACATCACGAATTACGCCATCCGAACGATTATTAATGTGCGCCGGCGCTGTGGGGTGCCAGACAGTTCGTAATTTTTATTCCCCAATGATTATCGAAGCCATCGATAAGTAAATAAGCCGCTTATAATCTCTGACCACCGCCGCCGTTGAAAAGTTGTCTCCTCTCGCCTAAGCGGCTTTCACAACTCTCACAGACATCTTCGAATTGCAAAAAAGAAATGGAAGCAACTGTGACAAACATAAACAAGTGATTGACGAAAAATGTTATCCCGCTTTGCTTGCATGCTGCTGCTGGTTGATGATGCAGTGTTGGCTGGTGGATGATATCAATCATGCGCCCGCCGCCGTCGTGGATTATAGCCCGGCTGATTGAATGATAACTAATGATATCGGCGATCGCTCGCGCGCCAGCAAACGAGCTGAGAGCGAGCTGATTGACAGCCTGCTTGCACAACGATGCCAAAGATGCCGACGGTTATACATCATGCCAGTGTCAGGGGAAGCGCATTTTTACTACGTGACACATTTTTAATGTTTTCAAACATTTCTCCGCGCGAGCACGATGAGGAGATTATAGAGTATAGCCGTGTGCAGCACTTGGTGAATTTTATTCGATGCTCGGGCTCATTACATGGGTTGTGCAAGTAAATGAACAATAACGTCGCCTTCAACTTTTGGCGCGCATAGACAATGTGTGGAGATGGCGGACGTGACCATTAACGGTCCGACACTCGAGTGGACATCATTGCCGCTGCCCTTTGTAGTTGAACTAGTGGGCAAGGTCCAGCTTAAGTGTACGACTCTATTATCATCGAGCGAACTCCGCAATACGAATACATATCCTTACAATCTGCTTTACAGCATTTCAGGACAATGAACAATGAACCGCAGCAAAAAAGTATTAATTACTTGAATTAGAGGGAAATAAATTGCCGTCGGACAGAAAAGTGCATTTTGTGGAAGCGTTTTTTTAATGCATGAAGGAAAGGACAGTCGCTTGGGGGCGCAATGAAAAAAGGATGAAAGTTTGATGTTCATGGTCGTCGACAGACGCACACAATTTGGCTTTTTTCTCCCGTTTTATTGTTTCCGCTGTATTGCCAACGCAGTCCCACATAAAAAATACAATTTTTGGGGCAAAAAATTCTCTAAAATCTGAAAACCTTAAGTTTTAATTACAATCATGGCGCATTTGAGGATAAAATCTTTGCGGCAAATTGTGTCGACGCAAATGGCGTCAAATCTAATGTGATATTATTTTATTTAGCCGACTGCGGCCGTTTGCACGTGCGTTTCGTAATAAGTTCGTTCATTATTCACCGCGGGACATAAAGGTTTCCGCCATCATACCACCCGCCCACGCGCAAAGCAGATTGGGGGGCGGCATAGCACGTTCCGCGTGGTTTTGCTCGAGGTATCATAAAGTCTGCATGATTGTTGCCCGCGCGCGTCGCGTCGTGGCGCGGAGAGAGATCACAACGCACACGTTGCGCATAGCTTTACTTTAATGTCATTCGTGTGTCATCGAGAGGGAAAATACGCGTAGGCCCTTTCTGGATTTACGCACGCAACGGAAGGATAAATCTGCATATATAATGAATGCGTGCGTATCGTGTACAGTTTTATTGATACTAAATGTGCTTTTTCTGTGGTGCAATTTTATGTTTGATAAATAATTGCTTCCCAGAAACGAGTCTAGACCATGATCCGTGGACGGTACATTTATATAAAATATACAAAATAGATTTGACATATAAAAAAATTAAGTCCTTTGATACAAGGTGACCAAAAGGAAAATCCATTTGAACTATTTTCAAGAGTTTTTTATAAATTCATTCCATCCCTAAATATATAAGTAAGGGATTTATTAAAATCAAAAAAACTTTCAATAGGCTAGTTCAAGATGCACACTACACAAAGCACAATCGATAAAAAAGAGTCTGGGAGACGAACGAAGTGCATGGAAAAATCTAAATTGACATGATATTTATTGTGCGCAACATCGATATTCATCTAACGATCACACAATATAAGCTATAAGTCTTTGCTGTCGCAGGACTTAGATCGGGTTTAGCGATGGGCTTAAAGAAGGGCTTTAATAACTTTAACATGCAGCCTCTCTGCGTTTGATGTGGAATTCGTTTACAATGCCAGCGCGCGACCCAAGGATTACCTTTCGCTTTCGCCGAGAGGTAATTGTGGGGATTGTTCTGTGCGTCTTGTCAGCTTCATCGAGCGTGAGTGAATAAACCAACAAAGGTTAAAAATGCTTTAATATCGCCACAAAACGTTCAAATAGCATTTTTGCGAATTTACTGAATGCACAAATCGAGTTATTTATTCAAAAGTGTATTGATTGTAACGCACATAAGTGCGGTCTGTCCCGGTTGAATGACAAACCGATTGAATCGAGGGGAGGACGCACCACGTCTGCCTGCGCATTCACTATTAAGGATTGGAGGGTTATCCCGGCATTAAATGTGCGACGGGTAAACGCATAAATGCATATTTGGTGCTCACGATCAAAACCTTTATACATATGTATACGCATGTCGGATACAATGCTTGCATGTGGATTTCGGATGCTGCATGCCCCGCGCTGAGACCAGAAATCTATAGAGCTTTTCACCCCATAAGGGGGAAACGACGCATGTTACAAATATGAATCAATAAACATGCTGATGGGCATAGTTATCGAGTGTCATCATATTTTCGATATTAGATAAGCGGTGATAATAGGTTTGATAAATGTTTCATGTATGATTTTAATTAAAATGTATTATGGCAGTTACGTAAACCCTTTGTTGTTAGTTGGATTACAGTAAAATCTGTGCTTTTTCGTTTCGTGGAATCCAAATGCGACATGCGTTGCGTTCATTTATAATTGGATTATAGAACACAAAAATGTCGCTCATTAACGCTCTTTTCATTATAATTGGGAGTTTCCCGGATGATGTTCCAGTTTATAAACTTTGTCGCTACAACAATAATATTGTTATATGTATGAGGACAACGTACGAGGTACCTAAATAAATGCGTCTAAATAAATCGCATAAATGTACTCCTTAGTCTATGTTGTATTCACAAATTATTTTTAATTAATGCATGAAACTATATATCATCAGCAAATCCTATCACTAAGTAAACACAATGAGAAATCTACACAAATTATTAATTCATATTATGCTCAAAAACACAATGTGATGAATCAATCAATGTTGAATTACATTGCGAAAAATTACATTCCGGTAATAATTGATTGCATTGGAAAATTTGCCTTGGCAAATGAATTATAATTATCGTCATCATATCCATGCCACACATCATTACGCAATAATAATCAACTTGTCAGCTATGTTCGCTGATCGATTTTTCTTTCCTCATAAATTTCAAATTACTAATAATTCCGATTTGATAATTAAAACTGCCTGTGTGTGTGTGTGTGGGGTGTATATGTATTTCCACAGAGTGCCAAAATAATGTATGAATATATTGTGCGCACTCGTGTGCGTAGGCGCCTGCAATTATTCAATAGCAATTAATTATTTAGATTTAATTCAGAGCGACGCAACAAGGAACAAAATGTCGACGACGAGCGCTCCCTCATTCGCATCAAACATTTACGAGCGCTGCCCGTACCCGTAAAAAGTGTTTTTACCTTTTGAATTAGTAAACTTGCACTAATTATGCATTGTGCTTCAGCCGCGCGCAATTAATTATCATTCGACGCCGGTTTGCAAATACAAATTGGCAATTCGACCAAATCAATGATGATGATTTCCATTCAATCACTTACGAATGCAAATATCAATTCTTTTACGGCTGCAAAATGAATTAAAATCATTCGGAATGGTTGGCTGCCCTTCGCAATCATTGTCTCAAGAGAGTAACGCCACGCCGCGCCGCGCCGGGGAGACAGACAGGCGCATGTGCTTCTCAACTCTCATCGCTCGTAGTTGTCGCAACTCATTTTCCGTGCAGCTAAGTGAAATCAGCATAATCGATACATGCGCCGCCACGCTGAAGGCGTATTACCATAATTTCTATTACGTATGGAAATTAATAAATAACAGGCTGATGTTCGCGGGCGCGCGCGCATGTGGAACTATGAAACGCACTCAACTTTCCCCTTATGCGCCACTGCTGTTATTCGATTATAATATTATCCATTGTTATGTGATGAGATCCCTAATGGGGGATGAAACACCCGAGTCTCTCTTCGGCATCCGCAGAAATAGCTATTTGAAATTTTGAAACTTGGAAATGCCTAGAATTATTATTAAAAATGCACCTTTTCTTTGAACATGCGTGTCTTTTATGTAGTCTCACTCCGCAACATCCATTTTCGAGTGTCTTTGCATAACTCCTTGGGAAGAGATTGGAAATAACGAATGATATTTACCCAGCGCACGTTCTTCTTTCTGATATTAAAGCGCTGTGCAAACACGAGCGATGTGAGCATACGTAATGCGCGTTGCCATTGTGTTTTTTCTTTCTACCAAAGATGGCCGAAATGAGTGCGCTTACCCTCTCTCAATGCGTGCGTCTGTTATTATTGGCAAATTCATACAAATACTTCAGCCCCGGAAGCACATACCACTTTGTTTAAGCTCAACATATATAAATATTAATATTAGGGATGGAGAGGAAAAATCGGCGGGAAATTATCCCAATTCGCACAAAGCGTTTATGTTTGCTTAGCTATTTATACGCATGCCTCGATATTATATAATATTATCCCGATTCGATGCGCTTCCTGTTTGCGCACGAGGATTTTGCAGCGCTTCAGATTAACAACGGATTTATGCGGATCAACCAATCGGTTTGGGAGGTGGGCAATTTCCTCTCTCACATGAAATATGAATTATGAGTCAAACGCCAGCGAAAAAAATCGCCCGAAAGAACACAGCGGAGGAAGAGCGAAGGCAACTTTAACAAAAAGCCAAAACCTTCGCTCGCGTGAACGGCACTCGGTTATAACGCGATCGGGTGATTAATCAAATCATTGACGGTGCACGATTTTTTTTTGTCTAAAAATTCAATAGCATCACACCCTCATCACGATCACCACCGCCGCCCGGCGCCGCATAATAAGAGAACAACGGTTGGCTCCAAAATGAGCACACGCGCGGCAATCACCTGGCGAATTTCTAATAAACGCACTGTTGTTCGAATTCCGGCGATTTTTTAATGTCCATTATATGAAAATGAGGTGCGAACGAGCGACCGGCCCGGTTTGGGCCACGAGATTTATGGTGCATTCCACCTGCGGCGGCCGGCAGCGCGTAAAATAGATGCGGCGCGAGAAAAACGGAAGAAAAAATGGAAAACAACGCGGTGCGGTGCGGCCGCATGCGGTGACGCCGAAGAAGTGTATTCCATGGGTTAAACGGTTACGTGCAAGAAAGATGTCGAGATGGCGAGTTGTAAGCGCGAAGGAAAAAAGTAGCCACCAACTTGGACGAAGTTATGTGCTGGCCGTGTCAATAACGCACAGGTGCTTCTTGTCCCCTGTTGCGCGCGTCGTGCGCTTAAAAAGCTTGTCGGATGAGTAGGGGATCGTTTTGCGTTCGTTCGTTTTTCCTCGCCGGAGCCTTTCATTAGCATAGAGAGCGAGATATGAAAATTAATTTGAGCTGAAATTTATTCTAATCACTTTTAAAATGTTTGAAAAGTCATTATTTTTATTATTTATTTGCCCAAGCGTCTGGAAACTAGAATAAATAAGAGCAAGTTCATAGTTAAAGTGCCTTGGCGTGCTCGAGACGCTAAATAAGTTTGTATAGTCCTTCAGCGCATCATGCCACTCGACTATTTATTCATTCGCTTACTTAAACATCAGCGAGGTCGTTTCGCAGTCTACATGCATGTAGGTAATGCATCTCCACTTCCCACATCACATGCATGAAAAATACTTGGATCCAAGGATCCATCAAACTCCTTAGCCGGCGCTATACAATGCTTAATGCACTTGCGGCGTCGTGAAAAATATGCAAATATGCACACATGCGCTTTTACGACTTGATTATGTAGCACAACCAGCGTGAGGTGTTTTCTCCCGCATTTCACATCCTCATTAATTGTCTACTTAAACAACCCAGTCGCACATTAAATCCCCGTAATTAATAAAGTAATAAAATGAGTAGCGTTTTGGGTCGTCAACATCGCGCATGGGAGGAGGCGAATCAATAAAATCGAAAATGATATTTTCGTTCTCGTTAGCAGCCTGCTGGCCGCGTTGTGATTGTGGTGTTTAATGGTGCGAGCGAAGCGTTATCATCGCTGCTTGAGATAATAAAATATTTTTGTCGGGTCAATAAATAAATACCATGCGAACAGGGTTGTAAATTTTAGTCTGGTTAGATAATTGGAGTTCATTTTTTTTCCTAATTAAAACTTTTGTTGGAAATTTTCAATTGGACGAAATAGTTTTTGGTCTACTCCAGTTTTTATCATTCATCTCAATTGGATTCAACTACTCGGAATGAAACGGTGAAAATGGGAAGGCAAAAAAGTTGCAACGGCTGAAAAAAATCCGCCGTGAATGGCGGTATTCATCGAACGCGTTCGAATTGAAATTCAATTGAAACACTATACCCCTTCGCGTCGTCAACGACGGTGGCGCACCATCCAACCGTTTATTACATATGTAACCATCATGCAAATGTTGACTTTTTGTCGTCGACTACTTACACGCGCATGCATACATACATATCGAATCGACACCCATTCGACACAGTCGAAGCAGAATGAATGGATGCCATATGCCTCCTATGGATGAACGCATGATTTGTTTAATTAGATTTCGATTCAAACGTTCGTCAAGTGGATGCGCGTCATCATAGTACGAGTAGACGTGAAGGATTTCAATACCGAGTGTGTTTGCCTAGTATACATATAGTCAGAATTCATATGTAAATCGATTACGAATAGTATTTTTGAACAAGAAGCAAACCCAAAAAAAAACTACATCATCTCCATTACTTACCTACATACGTGGACGCTAAAAAACAAGTGCTGACGAATACAAAGTGTCGACGAATAAAATTATGGTTTTTCTTGCAGCAGCGCGCTGCCCTAAATGGTGGCAACTTTTTTGCGCCGCAAACACTCCGGCGCAAACAACATAATGACCGGTCGCCGCGTCGCAGCGAAAGAAGCTCGCGCATGCCCCGGTAATAAGCGACGTGCCAAAGAAGCGCGCATGCGGCCGTACCGCCGCGCCGCCGTCCGCTTTCGGCACCTGCTTAGCGCGCCAAGTAATAACACCTTTTTCTGCCGCTGCTATTCTCGCTTTTGGCCATCTACCTCTTCTTCTTCTTCTTCTTCTTCTTCTTCTTCTTCTTCTTGGTGATGGTTTGGCGAAAACCGGCTATGCATAAAAAATCCCAATTTGATTTTTGCAAACCTACCTACCTACCTACCTTCTAGTTCTCTAGTGAGAACTGATGTCTATGGCGATGCCAAACCGCTTTTGCCATGCCATGGGATATCAGAATGACACAATCGGCGATATTTTATAAATCGAGTGGACTTGTCGCGCGCGAGATTATCTCGCTGCTGGGGCGTTGATGCTGTCAGAGACGGACGCGTTCCCATGCTGGCGGCGCGCGGCAGCAACTTGCGGCGCGCTGATATCAAAACATCAGCCGCGTGCGCGCATGTCGAGGCATTGCGCATACGTAAGATAGGCCCGCGCGGCTCTTTCGGCTGACAAGCAGTCAAGATCGCGATGTGGGAAATGCGCGTAATAATAGCGACCACTGTCAGATATAATTAGATCGAAAACACGCACGATTACAAGCCACCAACACGGAAATCGTCTTCGCGCACGGTGATGCTAGGTATGCAGTTGAATGGAACGGTGAAGGGGTACTGCCGCGCCTGTCAAGCATTGTGTCCGCGAGTGCATCAAGAAATTTAAAATGCACATGCCACGCAATGACACATTTGTGATGAATATTATAAATCGAAATGATATCGCCATCGTTTTGGCATGGAATGTTTAAGTCAACCCTGCAGCACGCCCGATACGTATCAACATTGCTTCTTCCACACCTCACCATTCGTTTTTTTTTGTTGTTGCGCCCAACGGAAGAGGGGTTACGCGAGTGTGTGTACACGTTGGTATCGCGGCCATCAATCGCATTGTTTACGGTGCGAGATTCGAACGCCTCTGCGCTGCGCTTCAGACAATGTCTGCGCTCGTCCGTCTGCAGACGGCAAGAAGGTGAGCTCGTGTAGAATCTCCACTTGTAAGTTATACCACAATGTTGCCATGTAGAGTGTGGTTGCATGCACGCCAAGACGAGGTATAAGCAGTCCGTCAGGCGGCGATCTTGATGGCCGTTGTTAACACGTTAATGATACTGAATTATAATCCAATAAAAGAATGAGGAAAGCGTATATGCAACAACAAACGATGCGTTGCGGAAGGAGGCATTTCTTCGAAGCATCAACATGAAGTTTTCGGCCGCGCGACGACGGATGCCAAGAGCGGTAAACTCTTCTTTCTACCTGACTTAATTAACATCCAACCCGAATTTTTGTTTGAAAGACCAACGATCGCCGGATGGGGTTCAATGTGAAAAGTGGACAAAAGTAAAACAATCTATTTAAACCTTTAATAAACCCCCATACAATTAGAAAAGAGAAATGAGGTAAGAATTGAAAAGGGATTACCATTAAAATGTTGATTACTTAGAGTACTTACAAAGTGATTACTGTCACCTTGTTAGTAACACCTCTCGCAATCAACATAATTATAATCCCCAATAATTGACGACAATAAGACGCATCATCAATGGTATTAGCAATAAGTAGCACGTTTCTCTGTAATAACTCTCGTGAAAGACAGGTCGAAATCGAGATAATAATAGAATTTCCTCCGCACTTCCGAGAAATCCGATAGCAATCGCATCTTCCATCGAAGGAAGTCTTTATACGTGTATTTACCGGCATAATAAACGTAAAAGTCTTGTATTTTTGCCCGCAGGCGTTGTTTTATCAGTCTTAATAGCCTTATTCGCGCGCAAACGCTGTGTGGAATTACTTACGGGACACCTC
>JARJDR010002287.1:0-20944 GCA_030264135.1 Myllaena sp. GC000078
AGTGCGGGCTGCTGGCTGGCTGGATGATCATCAAACCGGTCCTATGACGGCGGATAAGCGTATGCTAATTAATCCGGGTCGACGATTCAAACGGCGACGCGTCGCGAATCCGATATGAGCTGTAGACTTGAGTTGCTCTCCCTTCGAGGCAGGGATGCGTTGGCGGAAACAAGCGCCGCGACGCAGAATATGAAGGCATGCTGGCATATGCGGGAGCATGATGATGATGATGGTTTGGTGTTGGCAGAAGAAGAAGAAGCAGAAGTAAACGTGTACGTATTAGTAATCCGCCAGCACCCCACAAGCATATTTGATAAGACTGTAGGGATGTGGGGCGTGCGTCGATAAGAACAAGGCACACCGAAATTATTCATTCGACATTAATAATTCTATTGATTCGCTCCCCTCATTTACGGCATATTCATATGCAATTGAGCAGCGAGAAAAATGCTCCTCTGCGGTTATTATCAGCAAGAATGCCTTCAGATGAGTATGTAATGTATAATTTGCAACATTGCAACATTTGCAATATAACTCGAAACGTATGCATGCGATGTGGGTGGATGCAGATGATATAAAACACGGCGCGAATGACGATGAGGCTGCCGGCTTTCGTTCGAAGAGGAAGAGCGCATGCGGCACTTCGAATATTGTATAACTATGAAGTAACAGCCGTGACGGCGCGGTGCTGTAAACCTGGCGCGCGAGAGGAAGTACCACTGCTGGTGGTGATGGTGCCAGCGCGCTTCAACCCAGGAGATGAACGCGAAATGTAATAAACTTTATTGTCCGCGCGCTGGGCATGTGCACAAAGCTGCATGGAAATGCGCCGTGAGATTTGCGATCAAGAACTTTGCAAACACTGTGTGATTTTCATTTATTTTTAATCTTTCCAAACATCAAGATTGCATTATTGCAAATATAATATTTTCCAAAAATTATTATCGGATGAACCTTTTTGCAAATGCAAAAAAGCTGTTGTTAATTAAAATGCCGACTTATGAAAGTCATAATTTTTCACTTTTCCACACCGTGCAGGCATAATATAAAGGGATGGGCGGTGTAATACGGCTGCACAATGGCTAATAAATCATCGGTTTAATACTTGTATTACACCACCATATGTATACATACGCGTTCGGTGGTAAAGTATATTATTCGGCGTGGAAGTAGATGATGAGGGGGCACTAAGTCACCAAAGGGCTGCCCCCCCCCCATCCCAAAAAGGACGCGCGTGATTAGAGAGTTAAGGGATTAGCAAGATGAAACGCGGTGTGTGTGGATGCGTTGGGATATTATAGTTTCCGGCCGTCGCGTCGCCAGCGGTCGTAATCCACGTGCGATGTGCGGTAAAGATGAATCGACACACGTGTGACCCTATCGCGCGGTGGGATAATAATGAACGGCCGATTTTGGATTGGGATTAATACGTGATTTAATTAGCTAATTAACATGCTAACATTAGGGATTGATACCTCTACTCGTAGATCCTCGCGCCAATGTTATTGAAGATGATTTTAAGTTATTTAGAAAATTTTATGTTAATTATAAACCATTAAATGTTTTGCAAAAATTCGCAAATAGCGCGTGTGACGTTGTGGCTGAACTGCAACCATTAAAAGCCATCCGCAATTTGGTCACACATCCGGTGATGTGCGGCACTGATCTCTTTCAATCCACATTGCATTCCGCAAATCCAGCCGCAACTCTTCGCCCGCGCAACACGGAAACGCCAAAAACGAATCACCAAATGAATAAATCAATAGCTCTCCTCCTCCTCACTCGCTTGCTGGCTTTCACCTCCACCCCCCGGCCAGTTCGGCACTTGCCAACCCTTTAATAGTATTAACTATAACAATTTTAATTGGTTCCGCACGTCAGGCACCAACCAAAAACGGCCACACGCCATAACACACAGCGCCCCCCGGCACCCCTATACTAGGCCGACGCAATTCAACGAACCGAAAACGAGAACGATGCAAAACTGCGTCGCGCCTGGCTGTAAAATTCACCGATGCATCGCAACGCGAACGATGTGATAAAGTGTTAATATATCCGATTTGCATTCGCATGCTTACATTTTGCAGAAGCATAAAAACACAGTTTAATTTCTATTTCCGGAACCAAAATATTTAATTATAAAATAAATAATTACGTTTATTAAATTAGGAAAGAGTGATGAGGGAAAATATTTGTCATCAAAAAGTAACTCATTTTGGACTGTGTCCGCCAATTACGTAATATACGGTGGTAATTAATGACACAAAGACCTCATCCTCAATTTGCCCTTCAAATATTAACTAAAATCAGAAATTCATATAACGTCTGCGCTGTCGGCGCGGCACTGCGCGTCGTTTACGCATTGCTGGCGCTCTTAATTAGTTGTGCAAAGCCTAATTGTTCGGTCGTCGCGCGGCCGCCGCCCCTACGCCAACTGCGTCTTTTCGCATTCGTTTTCTGCGCTTCTTCTTTTGGGGCCGCCGGTGACGGTCGCATCATTAGCGCAGCGGCCACGACAGACGCGACGGATATGGGGAAATTCGCGCTCCCGTGATTTTTATTCAATTAACGGCGGCGCGCCGCACAAAAGGCGCCCCCGCAAAACACAAACACCCGCAACACGCACAATACAATACGCGAAACGCATTAACCTGATTGCCTGGCTGGCTCACGTATAGAAGAGAACCGCACGAAGCCGAATCAATATTAATGACTTTGTGCTAGTAGACGAAAGTAGCCTGTTGACAACTTTAGGAATGAATTCATTGCAGGGCAAAGATATATAAGCAACAAAAGCAAAATCATTGTTTTGGAAGGGGCGGGCAATGATTTGACATGCGTTAATTTGTATAAATTAATACGGCTGACCGCGTTGGCTGACATTGGAGTAGTGCTCGTCACCCGCCAACCCCGTCATCCATGCGCATCGATTGTCAACGCACAATAACCGAAGCGGTCGGTCGTTGAGCGAGAGGAGAGGCTGTGACGTGGTGGTAAACAACGCGAGCGTCCTAATTGTCCTTGTTCGCGCTCGCCCGCCTTGTTATCGCACCCTCCCCTCCGACCTGCGATCGTGATTTGGATTGTAAACAAACGCAAACAGATCATCAGCATGCGTCAAAACAAAAGCATTATTCATCCCTTCCACCATCGTACGCAACGCTGCGTTACTTGCCGCAAAATTATTGCATGCTCTAACTATAGCTCCGCTATTGACGTTTATTGAATAATTAATCATTGCACCTATCACGTTTATTACCTACCACCTATCTACAATCTACATATTGGCGTCTGTGAGACGACTTCTTGGCCCGAGTTGTGGCTCATTCTCTCAAAGGGATATTAAATCTCGGGGCAACATCAAAGTCGTTGGGCGGGCGTTGGCGTTTTAATTTAATAATTTACATTTAAATCGCATCGAGCGCGCGCACAAAGTGCCGCCGGGCTACAACCCCCGGGAGAGAGGACATGCTAAACTTCATAGGATAACTACGAGCGTCTCGCCGACCGTCAACAACAGGCCGCGCACTTTAGTGCGCGCATATTGCCATATCTTGCAGGTTATTATCCACCCACACGCCCCACCGCACCACCACTATGTGCGGTGTCCTTTGTCCTTATCGGTACTTTGTCCTGTTTGTCATTGCTCATCATCGTCATTTGCGGTGCGGGAAATTTTTGGGGCGAGCGGAAAAGATGTGACATGTCGCAGCGATAAGCATCTAATCGGCCGTGGAGCACTCAATACACATCGAGCACTTGAATGTGTCATATCGAATCGCGCGCGGCAGGCTGAATGAGTGTGAATTTCTGCTGACGAGCGCACGAAAAATCGCACACGCACCGGTTATGACGTGTATCGAACTCGACGCACGCCAAAATCATTTGCCGTTTGTGTGTGTGAAGCTGTTCGTTCCATTTTCCACGAGTTTAATTCAAAATTCACACATTCCGTAATATTTTCATCATAAACTGTTGGAAAGTTGGCGGGACTGGATTTTTTCTTTGCGCCATCCGACGACATCTGGTCCTACAACGTCTGCTGGCGGGCTTGTATTCAAATGGTTGGCAGTTTGTTCTTCTCCGCGCGCCTCGTTTGACGCTCTTTTGCGCGACGCTGTCGGTGGCGGTGGTGGTGTGTTTCAATTTCGTTTCGCAATTTTGCAGTCGCCACCCCGACCAACCCACCGCCCACCCTCAAAGCCAAAAGCGCACAAAGCGCATACGATATTATTAAATTAGGATTTACCAAGTAAAGATGTAAAGATGCGCAATGACAAAAGTACCCAAGATTAATTCTTATAGTAGGGTAGTGTAATTTATTGCAAAACATGATAATAGAAGTGTACGCGTGAGGAAGTTTTGCTCACGAAGTGATCAAGATCGAGTTACTTGTTAGTTAGTTAGCACAACCGCAGCGCCACTTCCATGAGCTCGACTAGCATGCAGTTAGGGCATCAGGCAGCACCCGCCCCGGCTCAAGTCGTATTAACTGCAAGTCGACATAAGTGCAATTTGCAGCTAATGTTTGACGTGCACACGAGCGCAACGGCAGCGGTGGTGAAGGAGGAGTTGCATCAAAATGCAGGTGCATGCAAAGTTGCACATCGCTTCGAAAGCGGGCGGCGGCGATTGCGTTGTTTACTCACGGCAAGATCGTCGTTGCGTGCACGCCCGGCGTCCGCATCAGTAGATAGATCTCTCGCACACATCCATACACAATTCAAGCGCGAGTGGAAGTTGGTTTATTACGGTATATCAATCGTCAGCACTTCGTACGTGGATTAATGTTATGCGTACATTGTTACATGTAGAATGGCTTGGCGTTAGTAACGTATTATTTACGTGGGTTTGCATTGATCCTAGCTATTAGCCAGCCGCTCATCGAGTAATAAACAAATATACGCCAAAAATACCTTTTGGAATCAGTTTTAATCTAAAATTATACACAGTAGAATATTTTGCGTCGAGAGAATATGGATGAAACGAAGATTAATGTGCATGGGAGTGCAGAAATTTATTTCCCTCTTGGCCATGCACTCCCGCACCGCCCCTATCGCTCACTAATTGTTATATCTACCGCTGCGCTTTACAGTTAGTAATTAATTCGCCCGCGCACCGCTCATCTTATTCGGAATTCTCGCTCGCTTTTTGGTTAATATGCGATTTAATTAAGGTAGCGCATGAAACGTACCATGATAAATTCAAATCGGATTTTAGTATAATAGTTAAAACCACAATCAAGCAGCCATTTGTCTGTAAATACGAATTAAATCAATGATTCGAGGACAAAAAATGAGCACAATCGAATCGGAGCATGCTGCGGACTTATTCAGCCAATATCGAAAGTTTCATCCCTTATTCTTTGCGCGCACGAATTTCGCATTCGATTCCGGGCGTTATTTCGTATACCAAACGAAATTGCGTAACGTGAATATGCGGCAATTTTCCGGTAAACAAGCGCCGGAATCCAAGTCCTCGTTTAAATGCGATGAGGACACATTTTGGCATTGCATTCCTTTCGGCGCTTGTTTGCTTTTTGATCAATATTCATGCGGGACGATTTTGTTTTAAGGAAAAGGCAATAATGCGCCAAATATGCGACATGAGATAAATAAGCGTTGGTTATTTTTTCGGTCGTTCGTTACTGAGTCGATGTGTTAGACAAGCGCTTAATATCACGAAACTATGTAAACTTCCTGTCATCCATTCGTTTGTTGCCGCCACGTCGCGCATCGCTCAGCGTTGATGGTGCATTACGGCGAACGCCCGGCACATTACACATTATCCTTTCACACATTATCCTCGCCCCGCACACCTTACATGTATATAACACGTCTAATATTTCGATTATAGCCGTGTGCGCGTCGCCATTGCCACCGCCGCTGCCGCCGCCGCCTTCGCCTCGGCACGAAAATTGTTTATCAAATGAAGGATTTAATGTAGCGTGTCCCCGACGCGTATATACGCGCACCCAGAGAGACATTGTCTCTTGTCCCTTGTCTTGAATATACACTCGCCGGCGCCATTCAATGTACTCTGCGCCCGGCGCCTCCACAGCCGCCACCGCCGCTGGATCGTAACGTTTACAATGTGATGGAAGTGAAGTGCACGAAGAAGAAAACGGTGGCGGCGTCGCACATCGATTATAATGCGACGACAATGCCTCGCGACGCTTCTGCACGGATAACGACACCTCTTCTTCTTCTTCTCCTCCTCTCCGCCTCCTCTGACATTATCTCCGCGCACAAGAGGCAAAGTAGCACCCTGCTCAAGTAATTTTCGGGGCAAAAGATGTAGAATAAAATAATGCAGTCAAAATTATAGAGGAAGCTCGCACGAAAAAGTTAGCATTTTGGCGCCAAAATGATTGCGAAACCCTTTCAGACTCGCATCGTTTTGTTTGTTTCGCATCAATTGCCGCCGCTATTTTTCTTTAATTCGCCGCAATATCGTTTTCGCCCCGGGGCCGCCCTTTCGCTTCATTGCTTACCGCGCGCGATGCAGCAGTGCGGTGCGCAGAGATAAAAATAGGCCAATTACTTCGCCGATATGGCGTTCGTACGTTCGTAAATAGCGTGAAATTTTCGCTCTGCGCGCCCTGGCGCTTATGAATTATTTTATAGCGCCCCGTGCACTAAAAGTTGCGCAACGTTATAAAAATGTACCATAGCCCGTGAGAAATGTAACTACAGTGATGGTAATGTTTGTGTATTTGTTGTTGTTTACTACAAGGAATAACAGAGAGCCAAATATTTACCGGCAAAATTACCGCTTTTTTATAATAAATCTATTGGTGCACAATAGATTGCGAGACATTCGCACGTCATCATGCGTACCGGCGGAGGCGGCACGCCTCATCGCCCGCGCACAATATTGCAACAAATAACCTTCCATCAACAAACAACACGGAGTGAACTCTTGCACCTCTCGACGCCCCATCGTCGGGGCGGGCGTGTATTATATAAGAGATTTCATCGAGAGGAAGCCGTTCGATAAAGAAGGCGGTCAGCGCGCGTACGAGGGTGGTTCTCTTCGGGTCGGTCCGGTCAGGCTTGTTGGGAAAGAAATATTTCATCGTCCGGTAAGCGAAGTCGAAAGGTCCGCGCAACGCCATTATTTACGCATTTCCGCCCCCCTTGCGCTCCTTTCACTCCTTTCGCTCACAGACCTTTCGGACGCGGGCGCGGAGAGAATGGATGAGGGTATCAGGGATTTTGTAATGTATATTCGACGAGATCGCGCCCGGCTACATAGTATCAGGGGAATTGTCGGATGTCCAATGAAAGTCCTATCTGTGTGTATTATCGGAACACTTATTACCGGGCCGCCTTCCTGCCCGAAAGAGCCGATTTTAAATTCGACAGTCTCATTTCGGCTGTTGTGCAAATTAATGCAAAATCCCAATCGGCCAGATTAGATGGATTAATTAAACTATGATTAATTGCAAAGGTATTTTTACGAATCTTTTGTGTGGCGCAACCCACTCTTCATCTTGATTTATGCGCGAGCATTGTTTCCGCCGCACAACAAGACTCTCCTCTTTGGCAGGAGCATCGAGAAGAGGCCGTCCTTTATTCCGGTTGAGAGGGTTGAGGGGAGCGAGGGCAGAAAGAAACCGCCCCGGCTGTTTCATTGGCACACTGCTCATATGCACAAAATTGTCGTTTGTCCTCGACCGGCGCGACGGCAGTGGCATGGCGCAACAAACGAATTAATTTTCGCACACATCTAATTCCGGCGGTGGTGTCGCCAGCCATTGAATTTATAGAATAGAAAATAGGACAGCATGGTTGTCCGTCCGTCCGTTGGTCCCATTTCGTTCTTCCGTCCGTCGCAGATAGATATATACGAAGGGGAATGAATTATCCCCCGAATGCCTATTCGGCGCGCGGCTGGTTGGCCAGAAGCAATGGGTTTCTCTTCGGTATCATTATGGTCGATACACGCACACCGCGTTTGGAAGAAGAAGAAGATGTGGTCGGCATTGCGGTGGGTGTGCTCGCGCGCGAATTGAATAGAATTGCAAAGCTGTGCGCACACGGGAATTATCCATGGCGGTGCCGGTTGGGGGATGAGAGGTAAGTTTTGAATAATGCATTTTACGCCGGGTTGCCGCCGGGCGACTTGGGAGTAATCTACTCGTCGATTGTGTGCATGATTTTTAATATCACACAAACGATATTATCAATAATTTACCATAATGTTTAAATATTTTCTATAAAATTTTATCATTGCAAAGTTTGCAATTGTCGTGTTCATCATCAGCGTTTGTTACCACATCGTAATAATGAGCGTGTGATCATAACACGTCCTGTTTCCATCCTTTGCTACCCCTCGCAATTTCCGGTAGCTTTGTGTTGGGGTGCGTTGTTGTTGCATTTCCGAAGCGGGCAATATAACTGTCCTCGCTGATGATGACGGCGACGACGAGCAACGGTGGCGATGAGATTTTACAACCCTTCAACGCGTTTGTTTGTGCGTTCGCTCGTTCGAATGGCTTCACTCGTAAAATTAGCGATTTAAATTGAGCGCCGCGCGACAACGACAACAGCGATGCTACAAAATACGAAAACATGTGCCTGTTTTAACACAAAACATGCGTACAGAATGGTCAATAGAATTCCATCATATTCCGAAATTAATCGGAGCAAAAGGAAATACCTATTACGCAGTGCGCAAATATTTGTAATTGACGCGCAAAAATATTCTGATATAATATTACGCACACTGCGTGTTAATTGAAATTCATTTACTGTTTTAGTTTAATTTACCATATTACAATCGGCGCAAGCGATGGGCGGCGCGGCGGCGGCAATAAAAGCAACAAACGTAATGAAAACCAATATTTGATAAAATTTAATTAAACCAAAATGTGCGATGGGCACGAAAAAGCTATAGGTACCAAAGAATTTGTTTGATGTTATGAAACTTTTTCATGCGGCGCGTTATTATTAATTTTCGGTAATATTGCGGTACCAGTTCTAGGTACAATTATATGCAATCATTTCCAATGACTTCTTGGAAATTTTCGTTTACGCGGGAATTTATCGCAAACACACATCAAACACGTTGTACTGCACCGATGCGACACGGTGAGATGATATCCTGTACATTGCGGCGCGTTTGTCTCGTCGCCGACCGGAAAACCCACACAAACATATTTCACACCATTCCCGCACCGCCTCACACACGCCCCCAACGATTGTCACAGGTATTGTGTGCGCGAGTGCGCGCGGTTCGTGCCGAAATTACGATCGCGACGCAAACGCAATTATGAATAATAATAATGAAAACTACAACCGTTGCGCCGTAAACACACCACTATCTCGTGTGTGTCCCATTTCACATTTTAATAGAAATTTGCGAATTGGAGCAAAACGTAGTATAGTTTACGAGAGTAAGCGCAGAATCCATTATCAACACCACCACCACAGTTGCGTCGGCAGCATGATCATCATCATCATCACCATCAACAACAACGTGTCCTTGTATACCTTCCGAATTTGCGAGGATGTATCGCGTGACGAACGCACAATAATGCCGACCAACAATAATGTGGCATGCACAACTGTTGCGAGTGATGCTGCACGCAACAAAGTAAAGTTGGATTAGGTGAAACTAAGCCAAAAGCGTGGTTAATGATGGAAGAATTATCCACGTCTATGGAGAAATTTCATTTCGAGAAACAGTCGGGAAGTCGTCGTCGGCGACGTCGGCGACGGCGGTGGCGGCCGTTTTATTAATTGTTTGCGGTTGCGTAGATAGGTAGCGAGTCGGAGATGTTTGTGTGTATGTTAATTACGCGCCCAGTTTCGGCCGTGGACAAAGCGCGAATAAAGGAGCCCTACCCCTACCTATCTCTGTTAATTATGGCCTTGTTACACCTTCCCCGAAATTATGTGGTCTGTTTGATGGTAATGTACTCATTAATTAAATTAACCATTGCGCAACTATAACTTGGTTAGAAAACACTTGCATTAATATTCGCAGTGTAAATGTTAAAAATGTCTTTGCAATACTTGGTGTAATTTGAGTGCGCGACGCTTGAAAAAACATTAAAAACAGATTAAGGACGTTGAAGGAGGTGGCGATTTGCATGCCTAGCGCACGGCGCGACGGTTATTAGCTGCGAAGATCGAGGCAGCGGACGAACAATCTGCCATTAATGATCGCGACACTTTCCGGCCGCCAAACGGGCGACAAGCGGAAGCAGCGCGGTGATAAGTACCTACGCCCTCTCCTGTGCGCCAAGCTCTATTAACATTCTTAATTGTCCGCAACGCGTCCTTCGCCAAGTGACAATAGTGAATTATTTCTGCGAATATTCATAGGTTTTTTTCTATGTGCAATGGCTGGGTGAGTGGTTCTTGCATAATAATCGAGGGCGCGTATCGAATATTGAATATGAAGTAGCAGCGAAGAGGAAATTCACTTCGATTCGAGGATGGTGGTGGTGGTGGTGTATTATTCCGAATCGTTTCTCCTCCTCATCATCATCATCAGGAGCGAAGTCGAAGTCGCGTTCGAAACTTGAACGGTGCGCGCGGGCGCAAATTGTTCCAATTCGCGACGCCACCATCGCTACCGCTGCTGCTGTACGTTATTGAATCGATTAAGCGCGACGTTATCTCGACCGCAAGTTAAGTTAATTAGTTCCAAGCATTCGCGCGGCTCCTCAGCCAGCGAAAATCATTAAATTCCGCGGCGAAAAAACAACGTTTTGTTATCCGGATTGGATAATAAGACGCGCGCTCGGTGACTTACGCGTAGTTGCTCTAAAGATTCAATAAATTTGCTTTTATATTAGCGTGCTGTGCCTGGCGCTGGGTGTGGGTGGACGCGTAGCAGACGCCAAAATGGTATCGTAATGCCGCTGGCAGCAAATTTTCGGTTTTCGGACCCAAAGAAATATCGTTTCTCGTTCTCGGCCGATGAGCGAACTACAGCACGCGCGCTCGCCCGCTTGAAGGACGATGGCCGACAGAGGCGGAACATTTGGCCGCTGACCAAATCGTGTGCCGCTGTAGTTTTCGTATTATTTTTTATTTATTCGGCGAGGTCTTATTTCCGATTATATTCTCTTTTCGGCTGCCAGCGGCAGCGACAATGGTTGACAGATAAATAAAATTTATTTATATTAATTACGTTTGATTTGGTTGGCATATCTGCAAACCATTTGCAAACTTGATCTTGTTGGCATAATTTTGATAATATATTGACGATATGTCATTTATCATCGATATTCAGATGGGAAAAAATCGGCCGGAATGCGGAAAACAACAAAGCGATTGCGCTGCGCCGCACTGAATGCCAGCAGTCCGTAATGTAATTGGATATGTTATCTGATGAATCGACGTATCATTCGGATGGGAAAAGTTGACGGTAAACGAGATCAATCAGCAAATAAGCGGATGAATTAAGAAAGATGCGGCACGAAAGAAAAATTTTATCCTTTCCGCTTGGCTACGTCAGAGCTGCTTATATTGAAAATATTTACCCTACATTCACATCAAATATTTCGTATTCAATGCGGAGAGTAGATAATTAATTCATATTTCAATGCGGAGGTATGAAAAAAATTAAATATAAATAATCGCTTTGTACTCTGATTTTATTGGGGAATTGAAACGCAAAAGCGATTTAATAACGAAACGATGGGACGCGCACGCTGCGATAATTTTATTACGCACATTAAGGGGTTGGCGGGCGCGTTCGCTGCCGCTGGTTAAATATATGGACGTCGATGTGTCAATTAAAGTAATGAATGGCGGCACTCTATGAATGCGCCGTAACTGGTAATGTGAAACCGCCAGCCAGCCGCCGCCAGGACGTAGGACGAAAGCGGGGAGGGTGAAGGACGAAGAGAAACGACGCGCGCACGCACACATACAGCGTTTGGCACACCCGAAACCGTCGATGGCGACCGATATCTTTGCCGCCACCACCATCGGCAGAGGCGGCGGCGGCGGCAGAAATTTAAAACGAAGTGATTACACTTAATAAAGAGCCCTTCGAGTTAATGGAGGCACTAACAGCATTTATGCACAGCCCTGCCCCGCGTTCAAACGCACGCAATACGCAGCGGAATATGCGAAATGGGTAGCGGTGGTACGCAGTACGAAAATGGTAACTTGTTCACTCATGTGCGCTCAAGTTTCGCAAGAATCAAGTAGTCAATTTACTACACATACACCGAATGTTAAGCACATACATCAATCGATTAAATAAATCGATGGCATGCTTGAACAGCAATTGCTGTTGAATTCCTTCGGCAAGGAAATAAAACCGAAAATTCACTAAACTACGCATATGCAGTATACGACCGCGCAGCGGCCATAAAAATGACAAATTGCCATGTTACATTGCGCCACCATCACCCACCCCCCTCCATTCCCCGACCGCTTTGGCGCTCGTCCTTCCGCACATTTTGCGCCTTTTGTCCCTGCCTTCTTCCTTAGCGCACACCCACGCCCCGAATCATCTCCTCTTCTCATCGTGTCGCTAGCCTCGCATTTTTCGCATACCGAAAAGTGCGCGCTTCCCCTCGTGACAGTCTTTCCACCCCCTCAAAGACACGTATTTAGTCGGTGACGCCGCCGGAGAGGAGTGAGAGCGGGTGGGCGGGCAAAAAAGAAATGAGAAATTCCAATTCGCGTCAACGCAAATCGCGATGCTGCTGCTATGCACGCCGGCACGCACGCACGCACGCACGCACGCAAGAAGAGAAATGCGCACACAACCACCAACCACCAACACCACCACCAGGCACGAATGTCAATGCGCAAGAGTACCCACCTACCCAACTTTGTTGAGCATTTGCAAAAGAATGAAAGAAAGAATGGCGAAAAAAGCGGCACGCTGAGGAAAGAGGTCGTCTTTGAAGCGATAAGGAAATGAGCGAAATGAAAGAAGTGAAGCAATGAAACGACACAAGCGCTTGCAGTGGGTGGGGCAGGAGAGGAGAGCGAAGGTGCTTTGTAATAAAAAATAATGTGGCGCCGTAAAAGAAAGGGGTGGAGATCGGTCGGTTATTATGACGACGATTTCCCTTGCTTCTTCTAAGAGGGGATTTCATCTGAATTTTTAATAAATATTTGTATTTTCAAGTGTAAATGTGTGCTGGTTCCTCGATGTGCGTAAAGTGACGTAATTAAATCAATGGCGACGCACTCAACATAATAAACTTTCTCGAGACGCGGCCGCGCACCGCTTGTGTCCTGCCGGTCGCAATTAAGTTAGGACGATGATGGTCGGCGTCGGGTACATCAGCTGCCGCTTGTAAACTCGCAAACTTTATTTGATCAACTCGATCGCGTACAAGATGCTCACCAAATTTTAGTTGGACATCACCGCATCATGGGCGCAATATATAAGTACTTAGTTAAATTATTAGCTAATTAATTTTGAGTTACTAATTCGGATTGCCCCAAATTCAAATAAAAATATTTAAATATTTATTAGAAATTAATCTACATAGAAATAGAGTACTTAGAGATTAATGCGTGAATTGTACATACACCGAGTTTGCATGCCGCGGGCGTCATTAATTAAGTTTTAATCATGCGTGCAAACACACATAGGCACCTGACCTTACAAGCCAACATGCCAGCATAGGTGACCGGGGCTGCAAGGACTCGCTGCGTACCAAATTAGTATGCGTATTACCTACTACAATGTTGATATTATAGTAGCTAGTGAACAATAGCTTTTCGAAATCAAATTCGAGCCACGCATAAAGCCCTCTTGATGCGTTACGCAAATTTTGTTGCCACAAAATACTGTTAGTCCACTGCAAACAATCGCACAACAATAATTATTAGATTAGTGGCGATGCAATGCGAAAAAAGAGAATTTATAGTGGATTGCTTTCGGCTAGGGGTTTTTTTTTCTTCATTTACTCGCAATCAGAGAGTTTAACCACGATTGCTGTAAGCTATTACGCAACCAATTTATTTCATCCACACACAAACACTCGCTTGGCGTATGTGATTAGTCGAGCAGTGTGTCGAGCCGTAATTACGCGAATGGTTAAGGGGAGCTGGCAATGCAATCATTCTAATCGCCACCGCATTACTCCCACGAGCCTCTTTTATTTCCCCTGTACAAAAAAAACCCGCCCACAATCTTTAATAAGCAATAAGGAAACGAAACAATAAATTAAATTAGGACCTTAAGCATTTCAATCAAATTTTAATCAAGTCAACCGCAATCGATATTTCGTACGATTTGCCGCTGTGATGACGGATTGGGAAGGTGTGCGAGTATAAACCGCGCCTTCGCATACATAATTTGCAAAACATCAATCAATCAATCATGCCCCGGATTGCCGATTAGACCACTGCGCACCCGCGCTCGACGTCATGCTGTTTGTCGGTTAGTCGACCGTGATTGAAACACACGCGAACCGACAAAGCAACGCGCAGGACGATAAATATAGCGCAAATGCTGCTCCTTGTTCTTGTCAAATTGCTAAAAAGTTTCATTAGATTTATAACTAAAATCAGCATGGAATGCATTTAATTGACATGCGTATTGCTGAATGGTGCTGTCAATTACTTTCCGGCTTTGTACCTACCTCACCGTAAACGCTGACAAATCCAGTATGGTTTTGCACAAGGTACGTACGTGTGTGTTATTCACACGCCGAATCCTGTCGGGCGTTGACGAGTGACTGCCGCGGTTCGCGCGCGCTGACGTGCTTTCATCATCAAAAGGATTCGCGCGCCAGCCCGAAAGAATATTTATATCAATTTGTATTGCTCTGTTGTCGCGAATGAAATCCGCACGCCATTCAGTCATCCATCCACGCCTCTCTCTTTCGCATGCGGCCGGCAGCCCTTTCATGAACAACAAGTCGCAGTCATTTGTTTGTATTAGGTGCTCATATGCGGGCAGCATCCCTTCCGCGTGCGCGCTCGCGAGCTGTAGCATTTAGTTTATTTCTGTCAACATAATGACCGATTTTTTTTCGCTGCCAGCACCAAACATCGCTTTATATTCTTTCCTTGCTTGCTTGTCTGTCATACTTGCATTTCGTTCGTGAAAGGGAGTGAGAGAAAATGTATTTTCGAGCATAACATCATTATTATGAGAAAAATAAGGCGCACACTTGAGAATCGGCTGACGGGACGCGTTTTTTATTTATTTCGTTACTGTCGCGTCGCGACATCAATATTATAATCATCATGCGTATTGGGAAAAAAACGCTCATGCGGATATAGAACGCCTAGCATACGATAAAAGCGTAACGGTTGAAAGAGGGTAGGAGGGAAACGTGTCAAAGAACCAATTAACCCACTTTCTTTCATTTATTTACTCCGAACGGCTCGTGTTCCTGGTGGGGGTCAATTTTTTTCCTCCGCACCGACTAGCCATCGCTTCGCTTTTCCAAGCATGAAAGATCATTAATTACGCATTTATTGCCAAAGGCATGACTTGGCATTAATTACATGCACACATACCCACATATTATGTTAAATATTCTCTTTGAATATTATCGGGTTTGAAAAAAAATCGAATTACACTACATAACTAGGCACACACATGATTGCGCAAGGACGAAGGACGAAGGACGAACTTCTATATAACTATTACGGTGCGAGTCGTAAAAGCTCGACGACGTCGCCGCCGGCGTCATCGTCTTCAGCTCGCGCGCGCGCGCGCAACGCCAATGAGGCAAGCAAGCATTTTAAAAGTCATCAATCATTACCCACCACACGGCGCTGCTCTCTCTCTCTCTCCCGCAGTTTATGCAGCACGGGGCGCGCGCACTAACTACCCCGCGCTCGCTCAGCCACGCGCAAGGAAGACGATGATGCGGAGAGATGCCGCATAAATTTGCCCTCGACGCATGTGTTTTTTCCTTTAATAGGTAATTCCTCACATATTACATTAAAGTGCGCCGTTGGTTCTTTTCTTTTTTCCTTCGTCAACTTTTAAGCCTCCCGTCCACCCCCTGTCGTTGGTTTTCTAGGACGCATCTTGCCCGCTGGCGCCGGTTATTGATTACAGATTAGTTTTGCGCGCGTGCTATTTAAATATCAGCAACTTTACGCGGAAAAATCATATACAATTCGATGATGGTGGTTGGAAGTATCGGCGGAGCTTTCTAAGAAATTCCTATTAATCATTTGAATAGAAAAAGCACACAGCACTCTACAACATCGTCATCATCAAGACCAGCGCAACGTCATCGAATCGCGCATCGTTGATAATTAACGAGCGGTGAATTATGTACGCTTGCGCTTGCTTGAATTGAATACGCCGAGCCGTTTCTCGAGGCTCGTGATTTTCAATTAAATGCGCGTAAAAGATTCACCAACGATTTCGGCGAAGTGCCTGGCTGCTGGGCGCAGTTAGGTATTCATTGGCTACAAAGTAGTATTTGTATTCGTTCTCTGCGCGCACTCGTAGCTATTAATTCATTGTAATAACGTTCATGAGTAGGAGTAGTTATAGATGCTAATTTAGTTTGGTTGTTGTTATTAAAGTGGCATCGTTGAGAGTGACTCTTGTGTTACAAATGTTGGCGGTGGTGTAATTTTTATCAAACAAAATAGTTTCATCGTAAATTTTAAACATTGAGCGGCATAAAATTTTCATAGTCATTTACGACCACAAACAAGACTACGCCAGCACGTCGAATGGAAATGAATGAATACGCAAACGTGTTTTAATTAAATTACACGCATTTATCTACGGGTTTATATGTGTGGTGGCGAATGGCATTCATTCATTCATTTCTCGCTTTTCGCGTCCTCCGCTGGCGCACGGGGAATCGCCGAAACGAGAGGACAGGATGCGGCGCGCAAGGACGAGCATCTATTTATTTTAATTAAATTGCACGCGCAGCAATAGAGCAACAGCCGCCTATAATATTTGCCCACGCGTATTCCGTTCTCTATTCTATGGTTATAGATGCAAGAAATTATTAAAAATTCTTGGTATATTTTATTAAATCATAATTCCAAGCAAGTGATGACGATAACTCTCTTTCCGGGAAGTTTCTTTACACGAATTTGGTTGCAAAGCAATTTGGGGGAGAATATTATTACGCACAGGTGTAAATGTGCGAAACGCACAAAATGCCGCATTCGATGCCGATTTAATTATAATACCCTTTGATCACATCGCAAACCCGCGGCGCCATATCGCATAAATTTATTGAAATTGTTTCAAATCCGCATTGCATTTGATTAAAATAAACCGATATCAACAAATATGTACGAGTTTAAATCGATTCCAAGAAATACAATTTCATTTGACATACATACCGACAATAAGAATAATCCAAATTGATCTCGTGGCAAGGCGGGCACGCCAAACACAAATTTCCAATATCAATCGTTTTCGAACATAATAAAATTCACCAAACGCAAAACTTTGCTTAGTTATCAACGTCTCCTACCGGTGGCGGCGTCAACACAGCACCCCTACACTCGCGCACTAACACAAAACACACGCACAGAGAAAGAGCGAGAAGCCGAAAAGTTTTTATTGAAATAGTTGTGCGTTTTCCGCGCTAGCACTTTATATCACTTGCGAATTTCCTCCGTTTCGGTCTCTTCCACAACAGTCACAAAGTTCAATACACAACTATACTAAACAAGAATCCAATGCGCTGGAGGAGGACGAGAAAAAGCGGGAGAAAGTCAAAGAGTTACAAAAACACAAATTGGCATTTTAAATTTCTTTAAATTGCCTCTTATTATTCCAATTGCAAAGTACAATTGATTTAATAGAATAGTTTTCGGTGCACTCACTATTTAATCGAAATACACCCGAGAGATCAGCGATGAGCGACGATGATGATGATGCTGCAGAGAGGGGTGGATTTGCTGCAGCGAGCGCGCGGAAACCGAGAAGAGCAGCCAGAGCTCACACAGAGGCGCGTCGTCGGGTGGTCCGCGTTCTACTGGCGCGGCCCAGCCTCTTCAGCCGGCGGCAGCGGCAGTAGCGCCGCCGACGCCAAACGGCGGCAGGCGCACGCACTACCCCCGAAAGGTCCTTGCTGCGCGGTCATCTTCTTCCCTTCGCGGGTTATTTTTTGCGCGCGTCGTGTTTTCCTCACGCACTTCCGCAGTGAGGCAGGATCCATGCTAATTCTTACGAGCAGAGGTAACACCCTTCCGCCGAAAATTACTACACATTTCGTTCTCGTCAAAGGATTAAAGAATTCAAGTGCAATGCTGAGTGTAAGAAGAAGAGAACGTGAAGAGTAGAAGTCATTTCATAATTTACTTAATGTGCGCCTCGCCGACTCGTTTTACCCTTTGAGCCGTTGCCTACCAAAGGACGAAACGTACAAGAGAGCGACCGGCGCGGGTAATAAAGCATAATTAGCACTAGTCGGCAGCTCGTGTTCACACATACATCAAGCAATTTACGCGTTTTGCGCATATTTCATGCGAGATTTAACGTCTCCGCCGAGAGGTATAAAAATACAAATTTATCCGAATGTTGTGCGGTAGTAGTGATTTAAATTTATAAAAACTGTAAATCTAGCCGTATTTGAATAATGCGTACATTGTTTATAATATGCGTGCCGCGCGTAGTAGGTAGTTATTTATGATAGTTAAATCCCGTCGCGGATACGCATTGTTGATTATGCATAGGCCAGGACGGGGACGCAGACGAAACGGACGGATGGACACGCGGTGTGATATTTAATTTAAATTACATTTCGCCATAGATTTGCATATCGTAAATCCACGACGCCAGCCAGCTAGCTGAGGCATCGCAATGCGAAAGACCAAACGAGATGTGCACGTCCGTGTCCGTGTCCAACTACATAGTACTACGATAGATCTTGTTACATTTGCAAATCCATCTCGTTGCTTTCGCGCCGCTAATACTCGGGATTCTAATAGAATTTTGGTCACCGACTTTGAATGTCATAGAGAAGGAAAATCTGTATGTAGTTTGGCATCATTATAGCATAAGTAAAAGTAAAAATTACCAATTGCTGGGTGGGTGTGCGTGTAAACTGTGACAAGGGTCGGGTGGTCCATACGAGCAGCAACTACCGAATAGTGTATATTAACATGTATAATATTCCCGGGGATGAACGTATGCAAAATCCGTTCTCGGATCGCAAATAATAAATGACCGTTGCCAAAATCAACAGAGTGTTGTCCAATGTTATTGCTTAATGTTATTCATAACGATTACGATTTAGTATTCATTTTGTAATTAATGTCGAACTGAATTTAAGAATGAGGCTAACCGATTGCGGTGTCGGTTTGGGGGCTATATATAAGCAACGATGAGTTATGCGTTTGATTGCCTTTAATCGGTCGGTAGCGATTGCGCTCGCAATGTGGGGGAGGGTGGAATCAGGACGACACTCGGTGAACGACAGGTTGTGTCATCCTGTGCGGAGCGCAATGATGAACGCGCGCCGGTCAGAGGATGTGCACGCGAGATGGATTCTCATTTATATGGAAATTGGTTGCAAATTGACCTTCGTGCCATTTCAACGTTTAACCCGTTCGCCGTTCGGTTTGCTGTTTGTCCTTTCTCATTGCTGGCTGGCTGGCGTGCGCGCCTTTAACGTCCATCCGTCCGTTCGGTCGTTCATTCGTTCGTTCGTTCGCATCCCGCGTGTCTCTGCTTGCGTCCGATGGCCGCTGGATGTCCGGAATGCGTGCCGTACGGCCACGGGAATGCTGGGATACGTTTGGGAAAACAATCAGAATTGTATTAATTTCAATCAGTGAGAAAATTAAAAGTAACTATAAAACACATTGTCACTATCAAGACTAATAAATATTTATTTCACGGTATTTATTGTGTAATGAATAGTGTTGATAACTATAGGAAAATGCAGAAAATGCGGTCCTGGTTGAAATACGGCGCGCGTCCGGAAATAGTTCGCACAACAATTGCCAGAATTTACTTAAAGTCGGAATAATGAGGATTCGTATATTTGCGTAAGCCGTCCGCTGCGCTCGTGCCCGTTTGGAAGTTCATTAACTTCAAAGGATTTTAAGCATCCCGAGGCATTCGTCGTGGAATTGATGAGTCGTCGAAGAGCGAAACTACATTGCCAACTGCAAAACTTAATTCACCTTGTATTCATTCGAAAGAGAGTGTTATATTCTCAATTTCGCATCCAGGTGGAAGTAATGGCCCATAATTAAATAACGCACTTGATTGTAAAAGGCTTTATATAATTTCAATTCATTGATAAGTTGCCATACGAACGAACGATCGGCGCGCATTACACTGTCGATTGGGCGCTCGCATGAGAGCTGGCGGGGGCGGGCAGGCATACTTATATCGGCTGGAATTTACGGCGAAATATCGAATCGTCCACGCGGAAAATTGCACCCCCCGCAGCACATACGTATATATACCAATCGTATCTCATTCATTTCTTATTGATATCCGCTAATAATACTTTCCATGAATTCCCTTTGACCTTGAAAGTTTTTTTTACCATTATAAAACAATTATTTGAGATGAAATCTTTCTTGAAATAATTGCAAACTCCATTACTTATTCGTATTATTAGGTGCATGTTGGAAGACAGAGCATTAAAATGAAGAGAGTCCTGTGTTGAGGTTAAATTTTACGATGCACCAAAATGACTCTTCGGAGTGCAGTTATGACTTTGCCGGCGCGGCGGCACAAGGCAATTCCTCGCGGCATTGTCGCGAAAAACGACCGGGATGTGTCTTAGCATCATAATAATGGTAGGCTAATGGAAATGAAAACGAAGATGTCAAGCAAACAAAAACACAAACTACATAGTAGCAATTTAAATACTAATCAAATATTGAATCCGTACTCTTGAACGGGGTCGTTCGATTTCATTCCGAGCGTACAGCAATAACCCTTTCGCCCGGCTGTTGGCTAGCGGCCGGAATGCGCCGTAGTGGCGAAAAACGTCGGCGTGCCGCTCTGAATATTTATATAAAGCGGTCAGAGAGCGTCCTCC
>JARJDR010002311.1:0-33725 GCA_030264135.1 Myllaena sp. GC000078
GCACGTGCCAAGAAGAAATAATATTTCATTTTACTGATTAACTGCAGCACCTGCAGCACCTGCAGTACGAAATTGAAAATTCCCAAGCGCAATGTTGTTGCAAGCGAAATTAGTTCCATCCGACGCACCAATGTGCAATTTGCGGTGCGGGCGAGCGGGCGGGCGGCGAAATGCATATGCGCCGCGTCGGAAATTGATTTGATGCACAGGCCTCTGCGGTCACGCGGTGATTCGATTTCCATTTGATGTTCGCGCCCTTATCGCACACACGCGCGCGCGCGTGCTCACACTATGTATGTATTGCATCGTATCAATTAACTTTGATTTATTAATTTCGCCACGAATCGCCGCGGATTCGCATTTCATCGCGCGGCGCTTTTCGACCATGAGATTAATTTGTAATTATCAGCGCGCTGCCATTTGGGGTTTGATAGCGATGCGAATTAACGCATTGTCGACGTGCGCGACTTGCTGATGTTGATATACATCCACTCAATTATTATTTCCGAGTCAGAAGGCGTATATCCGTCAAGCTGGGGAGTTTCCAATACTTGCGAGCTATTATTAATTTGGGTTGCATTGTTGCGTGATGATGCATACGATGAGTGTCGATTAATGAATATTTATATCGCCTTGATATTACTTAATATCAGCTGCGGATCTTAAGCTCGGGCGATTTAATGCATGCGCATGCATGCAGGCGTTGCATAACCACGGACCGACGACCAAGACGACAACGCGACCGACCGACGCGACGCAACGATCGCGAATAACAATTAGCCTCAATTTGTTAATTCGCGTTTCGTGAATATGCATGCGCCCTCGCTCCAGAGAGACGAATCTTGCAATTATAAGATGTCGCGCGCGCGTTCGCGAGCGATACATTCGCAGAATCACATTAATAATTCATTCGCTTATGCGCGCGCGCTCGCGAACGCCACCCATTAATTCCATTTCGTTTGCGCGTTCATTCATAAATTCAAATATACATATAATCATTGCAAAATGCGGCAGCGTCGCGCGTAACGTAACGAGTTTCAAACATCGCGCGGGGACGTATTTAATGCAATCCGAAAGTTAAACAACGCACGTACGCGTCACGTAAAATTGCTGAATAAAAGTGTAATTGTTTTGAGGCGTAATTGCGGAATCGCGAAAGAAGAAATTAGCGCAAAACTCGCGCGCGCGTCGGTGGCGGTTAATAAAACTTAAAAGTAAAACAACAATGATATGTAAGCGTAATTGCATTGAGCCGCTCTTGAATAACGCCGCGAAAAGTGAAAATTATTAGATGAAACAAACCGGCAAGCGGCACACGTTTATTACGCATGCGATGATGAGTTGCGCGATGAGCGTTTTTAATTCAATAAATTTCACGCTGCAGAACGCAAGTAGAATTTCTCCGCAATCATCACATCTAATCGCGTTGACGAAACTAAGGACGTTGGAAAAAATATGGTCTATTATTTGTCGTTTGGAGAGAGACCTTGGGGTCTTTCTAACTAACGGTGTGCTTTGCATTCGTTTGTGAGATGCATCGCATCGCGTGTCACATCGTTCTTTCCGCCCGCGTGCACCCGACGTCGGCGGCGGCGTCGCGACCGCCATCGTGTTCTGCTCTTTGGTTCCGATGAATACCATGACCATCCGCGCAGAAATCCTTAAATAAAAAACCGAACGAAAACAAAACCGAAGAACAACAACAGCAACGGAGTTAGCGCACGCCGAATGTGGAATGAGCATTGCACCGAAACGTGCGCTCGCGCCCGGGTAACTCGCGTCAGCGCAAATGCGATTACATTAGTTTGAGCATGCGGTGCGCGCGCGCGCCACGTTATTATCGTGCAGGTAAAGTTAAAAATCGCTTTGAAAGTGTATTTCATAAGTGCATCAGACTGAGGCTACACACACGCACACACATACACGCAATAGTAGTAATGAATCATTATTATGTTGTACACGACTCGTTATACGATGACTTGGTGTACCGATTAGACGAAGGAGTTGTAGCAGTAGTTGTGGAGGAGATCAAATAATGCGCAGCTCGCCATGCGGTCGGTTTTAAGTGAAATGCGCTACCGTAAACGGCTCAGTACTTTGCGCACCCGCAACGTGTTTAAATCCAGCTGACAAAAAATGCACCAAAGTGTCGCTGAGCCGCGAATCGGTTAAATTACGACACCTTATCGCGTGACCATCAACGTTTAATCAATGAATCGATATCGTCGTGTATTTTGTTATGCGATCGCGATAATAAAACACGGTGCCAACCCAAACACGCAAAACAAGTGCGAGTGTGTGGTTTCTGTGATGCATCATCGTTATCCGTTGCAGGATACATGCTAATCAATTGGCTGATCGCCGACTATAAGGTCCTGCAGGACGTGACCAAGCCGCAGGATCTGAAAGTGCTCGCGGTGCAGTTCTGCACGCACCTGCTCGCCGCCGGCGTGCTCAAGCAGATCGACGACAAGGACGCGCCGATGTGCAACATATTCAAGGTGCACTCTTCCGCTTCCGGCTATAAACGATCGTGTTATTAATGGTGTGAGCTGTGTGTATGTGTGTCGTGTGTGTTACAGCCAGATTTGATGTATTTGTGGACACATTCGGAAGCGCCACAACCGGTACCGGACACGCCGGGCAAGCTGAGTCAGTTATCCTGGCCACCCATGTCGCCCCTCGAACCGGATATGATCATCGGTGCCAATGATCCGGCGTCGCCGAAAACACCCGAGCTGGATAGGCCCATCGAGCTGAAGCCGGCCGCCAAGGAGGCGGATATACTGAACTATGAGGAGGAGATCAAACGACTGAAGCAGGAGATTGAAAAGTATAAGACTCTCAACGAGATTCAAGCGCTAACGGCGAAGGCAGTGAGCGACTTTGGCTCGCCAGACGACGATAACGATGATAACTGTGATAAATTGGGAATGGCGACGCATCGGACGAAGAGCGAGGTGTCCAGTACGGCCGCCACGTGCAGCGTTTTGCAGTGTCCTGCATGCGGGGCGGCGGTCGCTGCGGCACAATCAAACGCTTCACTCTTGTCAATGGACTCGAATATGACTGTGGTCAGTGTAAACACCGAGATGGTGGCGGGGGTGCGCGGCATGGGCGATGGAACGAATGACATCGAGTTTACAACGCGAGAGGCTGAAGTCCAGCAGACTTCCGGAATGTCAGTACCACCACCACCGCCTCCTATGCCACCCGATATTCCTATGGTTGCACATCCTCCTCCCCCGCCTCCACCACCACCACCTCCTCCTATGATGCCTTTGCTACACAACGAAAGTATACCGGTGTGCCCGCCGCCTCCACCACCATTACCCGGTATGTTTGCAAGCGGACCACCACCTCCGCCACCACCTCCTATGCCTGGAATGTGTGGCGGGCCACCACCACCACCACCTCCGCCGCCTATGCCAGGTATGGTGGGAGCACCTCCACCACCGCCAATGCCAGGGATGTTTGGCGGTCCGCCACCTCCTCCGCCGCCACCCGGCATAATGATGGGTGGACCACCGCCACCACCAATGCCCGGTGGTAGTGGTATACCGCCACCACCGCCTCCAATGGTCGCGGGTATGCGAGGAATGATCGGTATGTCACCACCGCCGCCGCCACCTGGACCAGCTGGACCTGCATCCTTTCCCGCGCCACCGCCCGGCGGGTGGAATGCCAACAAAGCTGGTAAGACCATTATCCTCGGCTGAGCAGTATTCTCACGTTTTTTGATTATGGTTTTGAATACATGTCACTTTCCTTCATTTTTTATTGTTGTTGTTTACTTGTTCAACCTGTTTTGTGTACTTGTATATCGCATGCAGAGCGTAACCATACAAAGCGAATGCGTCCGTTCCATATTCATCTATTTGTCATGTTATATGTAATTGTTTATTAGTGTTTTGATACAAATCACGATCCACGAATACACACAGCCGATCAAAATATTTAACGTCCTACGTCCACGTCTCCAGATTATGACCGCCACACGAATTCCAAGATTACTGTTTTCTGTACCAAAAAAGTTTAAAAATACGTTCAGTTGTAGTCGAATGCACTATCCTAAACCATTGTTTTTAGTGGCTCCACCACCGTCCATGTATCCAGGTGAGAAAAACCACTTACGTTTATGTTTGTAATCAACCTCTCTAACTCTGTTTGTGCATGTGTGTTTCTGATCCTTTGCTCCTTGTGAGACACTTGTTTTACTAACACGAACTGTACATGCACCATCAGATAGACATTAGCCGAGCGACGAGATCAATTTAGTGAGAATATTGTATGCGCTTTACAGCACTGCGCAAACTTCCGATCAACCCAGCCGCCCCGATGAAACCGCTTTACTGGACTCGAATCCTAGCACCGGCAAAGACTCCGTCGCCGGATGATAGTGATATTGTCGACAGCGCCGCATCGCCACCCGAGCATTTATGGTCGCAGCTGGATGAGGTGAAATCGCAATGCAATCTCAACGAATTCACCGATCTGTTTTCGCGCCAAGTCACCAGTTACGCACCGAGCAAGAAGAAGGTGCAGACGAAACCGAAGAAGACTGACACCGTCAAGCTGCTGGACAGCAAGCGCTCACAGAATGTGGGCATCCTGGCGCAAAGTCTACACGTGGACTTTCAGGAGATTGAGAACGCCGTCTATAATTTTGATACGTCCGTTGTGAGTTTGGAAGCGCTGCAGATCATCTACGAGTCGGTAAGATGTGTTTGCATTTGTTGTCGCGTGTGCTTCTCACGGGCGCGCGTTTTAGTCTATATTCTGATGAATTTATGGTGATGACGCGTCTGGTTATTAGCGTGCGACGGCCGAGGAGCTGGAGCTAATCAAGGAGCACCTGGCGACCAAGCCGGAGGTGGCGCTCGACAAGCCGGAGCAGTTTCTGCACGATCTCAGCGAAATCTCCAGCTTCGCCGAGCGCATCTCGTGTTTCATGTTCAACGCGGAATTTGATGATGCAATCACCACCATCGAGCATACGCTTTCCAACATCAAATTGACATGCAATGTAAGAGAGTCGGCGAGAGATTTTGGGTGCATTTTTGACGGTTGCTGTCTTACAGTTTCTGATGAACAGCGCAACTTTGAAAGAAGTGATGGCCATTATTCTCACACTTGGCAATTACATGAACGGTGGTAATATGTCGCGCGGACAGGCGGATGGCTTTGGGTTGGAAATCCTCTCGAAGCTCAAGGATGTGAAATCGAAGGATTCGCAGATTACGTTGCTGCATTACATTGTGCGCACGTACATTCAGCGATTGGGCGAACCGGTGATGAACACGCCGCTGCCCATTCCCGAGCCGGGCGACATCAATCGCGCGGCCACGGTGAATTTCGATGATGTTGAAATGGATCTCAAGAAACTGCGCATTAAACTTAAAGGTGGAATGAATAATATTCTATCTAAGTATTATTTTACCTAAGGTGTTTTGTTTCATGTGTAGCGTGTGAACAGCGAACGCACAAGGTGATTGAATCGTCCAATGCCGACAATCTGCATCCGTTTAAGGAGAAAATGGAGGAGTTCCTCGAGAACGCCAATCGCCGACTGCAGGCAGAGTGTGATAATCTTGGCGAATCGAAGGGCATTTTTGTGCGCGCGATGAAGTTTTATATGTTTAGACCAAAATCGGGTACTCATGAGCAGTTCCCACCCAAGGAATTTTTCGAGTTGTGGTTACAGTTCTGTGTTGATTTTAAAGATATTTGGAAGAAGGAATTTATTCGCATGGAGAAAGAAAGGTAAATGATTTTCGATAAAAAATTGTATAATAATTATTAATACTTTTGTGGTTATAGAATAAAAGAGTTAAAGGGCAAACAAAGGACGTCTGAGCAAATCGTCACAATCAAAAAGCGGGAAAACGGACTGAAGGCGAAGGTCGAACGCGCTCGTTTCCGCTTCAGAAATAACACGTAGTTTTGTTTAAAGAAAACTTGTTATATAACTGAGAAATGATGTATTTAAACGAATGAAACACTATGCGTTAAGAAAATAAGAATTATATGAAGAAATTTAATCTATGCAAAACTATTGTCGTTGAATTGATATATAATATATTTGCATTAGTTTGTTGGTTTTTTGTGAAAGGAATTCAACACAAAACGTGTCTGAAGCAATGAAGAAACTATAATTTTGTCCTCATCAATTGTAATTTTAAATATGTGGAAAAATTGTTAAATATATGATTTCCAATAATTTAATTTATTTTGGTACGTAAATTTATTGAGAAAAAATAATTTTTGTTGTTTAACGTGTCTAATTAAAATATAAATAATTAATTTTGCAGATCAACTTAAAAAGAAGCTGGTTAACATGATGTGTTCCGATGTAATTTCAAGGATATTTCCTCCGATGCGATTTGTACCGGTTTTCGGCAATAAGTCCAACTGAAATTTTTACGAGTCAAAATACGTTATAAAAATCTAGTACATGTTTATACCTGTGTGCGTGAATGTCCCTGAATTCAAATTTATTCAGGAAAATATGTTTTCCACTGGGAATGGTCACATTGTTACTATCCTTGTATTCGTAATGTCGATAATGCATATAAGCAATGATTGGATTCATTTTGCCATCAAGCGTATCAAATTCCACGGTGGATAATGTATAAAGAAATACATCATTAGTGGTGTCTCCAACCCTAGATATTGAATATGAAAATGACGGTTTCTTGTTTTTAATGCAAATTTTTACTAACTCAGTATGCATCTGAAGACTATTTGTATGATTCCCATGCTGCACCCGGATAAAAAGCACACCCCCAGTGCGGGGTGTCTTTCCATTCACTACCACACTCGCTTGGACCTGCGTGCCGCAGAAATAAGGTGCGCCTCGCGTCATCAAATACATTACGCCATCACCGGTCGCGTCAATACCCATTCGGCCCACATCCGTATAGTACTTAATGTCCAACGCCAGCGGGCTATCCTGCATGTCCTCAATTTGCGGGAAGCATTGGCCCTTGTCGAAGGACATCTGTCCGGCGGGGCATTTGTACGCGATGAACTCGCACGCATGGCCGGCGGCCTTGTTCATCACGCTCTCCAGGTACAGCTGGAAGGCGCGCAGATGGCTGCACGCGTTGTCCTTGTTGAGCGTGCGATCTAGAAACAGGCGCACGTAGTTGAGCACGTACATCGCGGATTGCGCGAGCATACCGAAGGTCGTCGCCACAATGGACGCCTGCAGATCGTTGCAGCCGGGCTGCTGCTGGCCACCGTTGGCGAAGTAGTCCACATGCCCGATGGGCTCCCACAGACCGAAGCCGTCGATGAACGACGGACTGGAGTCCGTGTGCAGCACGTCGACGAACTTTGCGTCGCTCTTGTCGAGCTTCTTCGATTTCTCCTTGAGATGATTGTGTCGGAAGAGTGGGCCGGCCGGATCCAGGCCTGAGATGCGGCCAATTAGCTTGTGTTGCTGTTTGACCATTTCAGCGGCGCATCCGGCAACATGAGCGCCCAGAGAGAAACCAATAAGGTGGGTGGTTTGTGGATCTAGGCCCTGTTCGAACATGGCCAGAAGAAGGATACCCAATTGACGGCCTACCATTTCGGTGTTGGCCGCAGCGGCTGCATATTGCGGTCCACGCGCGCCTTTTGACCAATCCATCACGATTATATTGGTGTTGTCCTGTACAAGGACAACGCAAGTCATCAATGACTAAATCTCATTTTTACATTTCATCTTATAGTTTATTTAAATACGAGAATGGCCTTTGAGTCGTGTCATTATGCTATTGGCGCATATTGAAGTAATTAGCATGTAATTTACGAGATGGTTAAATTTTGTGTGAATGCCAAAGAGTAAGAGGTTGGTATGAGTTATTATTGACTTATACCTTCCGAGATAAACAGAGATCGTGCAATTAAAGCATTAAATTTTGTCGACGGCTTCGATTTCAACTGAGTTCTTATTTAAGCGAAAGTGCACAATTAGTTTTTATAATTGCTGCCGATAGTCAATAATAACATTACCGAATCAAATAATTGTGGCCGTAAATGAATGTGTTATTTGCTCGATAGGGATCGTGTTGTAATAATTAATTATATAGATTTTTGTTTATCTCGATGTGTATAGTAACTCGTTGGGTTAGTCGTCGATGCGCCCGTCGCAGTCACCAGTAAAAGCTACGGCGGTTTGCGCGCATGTTTTGTTTTAGCGATGAGTTGCTTGATTAAACACTTTATATCCGGATTATATTCATTATGCCAAGGTTATTAATTTATTGCTTCGGAAAAATTAATATTAAGAATGATGTGCTTATAAATAATTTGATGTCCGTTAAAGTTGACAAAATTCAATAAGAATAAATAGCACTTTCTCTTAGTGCATTTCTAAATTCAAATTTGTGACCTTTCCAAAATAACAATTTAAGCAGTTCAAGGCGCTGAATGCCTTACTTTACGAAACATAGAGAAATATTAGTGCGGTTTTTAATATTGCTCTATTTGTTGCAACCATTGCGTTCATATTAATATTCATATTTAAATGCACATTTTTTACATTACATTGCACAATAATAACTACCATGTAATCATTTTCCAATCAACATTAATTACTTGCTCAAGTTTCAATTTGAAGTTATTATTTGATTATAATTTTAGCATTAATCGATGTCAAGGTTATTGCTCATTTCTTTGAACTCCGTGCACAAGCATATTTATTACATGTGTACTTGAAAATTGTTTGCAAACTGAAGATTACACTTGGTAACTTACAATTTTCAATAATGCGTCGGCAAGGAGAAAAGCCGCCTTTTCATTCCAACGACTTTGATAGCCATGAATGTAGATGCGCACACCTTGCGAGCCATTGAAGTGCGACGCGCGTAAACTTGTCGCATTGTCATCATAGCGCAGCGTTTCCGGTTCGGAGAACTTCACATCCCTGCGAAACAGATAGAAGCGCGTGTCGAGCTCTTCGGGCCGCTCGGGCATCTTCTGCAGCGGTGAGTTTGCGTGTGGCACTTCAAAACATCCTACCAGATCTACCACAAATCCAAATTAATCACGCCCTTTTTCGAAGTGATTTAATAAAGAAGATGTTACCATAGCACACACGACTGGTTGTCTTTTCGCGATGGCGTTGCAGGCGCAAATTAACGCGGTCGCGAATACGCGTGCGCATCGACACTTCCGGTACTTCGTCCTGCTGGTCGAGTCGTTTAAGCCGGGAGCGCTGCATGTTGATGAGTTGCGCCCAGAAGCATTCGGCAATCATGATTGTCGCCAGAAATTCGATCAAAATACGCATTTTCATTTTGTTAAGTAGTTACGTTGATAATATCACAATGCACAATTTTAGTTTAAACTTATTTAAAACTTTTGTAAAAGTGTTCAATTGGGCAGTATACGAAGTGAATGATCACGAACTGTACGCTGACAGATGTATAAATACTCTGCGCACAATCATACCTATTTCTTTGCGACGATTATGGTGATTATTTAAACTAATCGCCGCACATACACACGTCACCGGCACTCGTGCACTTCTGACCGCGCTAAGTCGCTTCGCCGCGTGTATATAATCACACACGCACCGCGCACGCGAACTCTAATAACTGACTCGGTATGAAAAAAAAACCATCGCCAAATTTTGTTACTCCTACCCAAAGGCCGGCGACATCAATGGTGGAAGGAAGGGACTAGGCTTTCGTTTGTCACTCATTAATGCATTAATTATAATAAATAAGGCATTGATTTTTGAGGTCAATGTCAGGGTTTGGCAAACATCCGCGCTGAAAGTTTCTCCTTGGTAATTTATGCGAAATCACATAATTTATTACAATATGTGACATATTGCGTGGAACAATAAATATTTCATGTACATTTGGTTACATTACCATAGGGGCTCCAATGTGAAGTAGTAATCTCTTCACACAAGAAATGGATAGTACGCAAATGCGTTCAGTGAGTGATGATGATATCGGTACACACACAAAATAAAACCGGGTGGCATCGCTTTCACTTTTTCCCATTCGGCACACGCGTGGCACCGTGTTAAAGTTGATCGCGATCGACCCACAACAACAATAATTCGTTGCAATAACGCATTCGGATTATTCTTGTTTTTTCATGCGCTGCCTCCTTGCGGCCAGCATTTTGCATAATTACATTTATTTATATATTTATTTATTCCATCGCATATGTTGGCAATAGTGCCTTATATAATCGGCGTGCAGGTAATACGATCCATATACGCACCGCAAACAGGTGTCAAGAGTTTAAACAGTTGAAATCATTCTTTACCTACCCTACATTTTCGTATTGCATGCTTGCTGGCTAGTTTCGTGTGAGCGTTTAAAGAAATGCGTGTTTGTGGCGCTAACAGAAAGTGAATTTACGATGTGTGCATATAGAAATAAATATATTCAATTCCTACAACTACTACATGGGTGAAATAATTGAACACATAGCCCAGTTTTATTTCCAGCTGCAACGCGCGTCAACGGAATTTAATTATCGACGGCACGTAACGCAAGTAATGTAATACTAGCAATACAATTTGTTCAAATCAAACAAGTGTACTAAGCACAATGGAAATGCTAATTATTCGGTTGCCAAAATTGTCATTTTTTTGCCCTCGTTTGAACCTCTTGTATTTGGCTACAGTGTATTGTATTGTTTGAACATTTATTAGCAATGCTAACAATGTGTGAAATTCCCGTGTCGTCCGCTGACCAAATTGGCTAATCAAACCATGAAATTGACTAATCGACAAAGTACAACAATACTGTGGTTATACTGTTTGATTTCAACGTTTGTTTCATCTATGTACGCCACGACAATAATATTTTTTGCTACAATTGTGCGACACTTTCAGATTATTTACCGGCAGTCAATATTTAATTGCTATTAACTATACTGTATGTCCTTTGGAACTTTAGTCAAATGTGTGACAATATAATTTATGCATTGTGAATTTCTGAAGGTTACTTGTATGATGTTGACCGACGACGGCGTGATGAGAGATGAGTGAAACTGTGTAAATAGTATTCAAACAATTGTTATATAACGCAATTCAACATTAAGTTTCATGCTAAAAACAAATACCTCAATACATGAATATTTATAAGGTAGACTTGTGAAAAGATAAGCTGTCAAGTATATCCGTAATTTCCAAATATCCAAGTTGATTGATATCTATCAACAAAATGGTTTTCATTACATGAAAATTAATAATAATCGTATTAATGTTTAAAAAGGAAGAGAATCACAGGATTGATAGGGTAATATAAAAATACATACTATGAGCCAACTGAAAGATTTATTCATTTAGTAATTCATAAATGTTTATAGTATAATTTTTCATCTTCAATTAGGAGGGTTTCTAGCCGTTTATTTATTAATTCTTGCCTGCACGCATATCCATAACTCGGTTGGTTTGCTTGCGCTTTCTATCCGTTTACCATTTCATCATTCAATTCATATTCATCGATTAACGATTGATTAAACATTTGTTTCATTTGTTTGCTGTTTGCTGTTGCATATCGCTTGAGATTTCCAAATCGAATAAATAGTTTTTATTATCCTGTAGGTTATTTCATGTTTCATCATCGTCTCCAAAGAAGCTAACTCGTTTAAATACTGATACTTTTCATTAGTTATTTAGTTATTAATATTATTTTAGTATTATTGTTATGTGCCATTTACTTGTTTCTTTCGTTCTCAGCGTATATGGTTGTTTGTTTCTTTCCCCATTTCAGGTTTCGTTTAAACGTCAATCTTAAAAGTTTATCATCATCGTCATTTATTGATTCCTGGTCGTTAGTATATTTGTCTAATGTCATCGTATTTTTTAAACAAACCTAGATCAAAATTAATCAAAATCAAAATGAAATAGGTGAAGTTATCTAACAAAGATCAATAATTGTTGCGCTTTTATGTATCTCTGATGATTTTGTTAATTCTTAATTAGCGATTAGTAAAATGTAATCAACTTTTTACAATGTGTCTAGTCGTATGTGGTAGGAGTACAGTTATTATCGTACACATGTCCCTTGTCTGCAATTTGCATTCATGACTACGTTTGTTCTGTGCATTCATCAATGAAAATCCCTGCCGCTGGTGAGGGTTCGATAGCTCTCAATCACACGAATGAATTTCGCTAGTTATTCTTCAATAGGTCGCTATGTTGTTACATATTTATACATTATTTTACCTATGCGCATGATGGTTCTCAATCATCAACTGAAATAAATCTCTCGGAATGAATGACAATCAGACTTGTTTGCGGAGGTTTTTAATCCTCGGTGGCTGATACTGATTCGATATTTCTAGTAAGTATATTTATTTTTACAAATGCGTTTCTTTACTTGACGATACAAAGATTACACGTTTCGATCGATTTGATGAATGATATTCATGCTGGTTATGATGATGATGATGATGATGTTGATGATGATGATGATGATGATGATGATGACTGATCGTGATTGACTCGACTGATTTTTACACATGAAATTTACAAAGTTAGCTCTCATGTACTCGTTGTTTTTAATCTATTTTATTGAAAGATTTACTTTGTGATATGATATTATGATTTTAGAAAGATGTATTGTAATTAAAGCAGTTTTGTTTGTAAAGAAGAAGAAGAAGAAGTTATGGGTAGAAAGAGTCTTGTTCAGTTGTATGATATGTGCCCGCATGCATACGTCCCATCAAGTTCACAAAATGCGATTTGTTACATATTTTCTTTTAGGAAACGGAAAAGCGCGAATCAAATTCGAATTCAACAATCTAAATTCAGCGTTGTCCATCGTACCTTCGCCCTCCTCCTATTTCAGTTTTTTCCCACTTTCTTGCATCCTTCCTATTTCTTGTCTTTCGTTAAATATCTCATCATATATTTTATTATATTTATATCGTCAATATATATTGTAGACGCCTAAAATTGACCCAAACATAAAATTGACTAGATCCATTCGCTTCCTCTCAAAAATGGTTTATGCTCAGCATTATCATATCTTCATAACATTCACAAATGTGTGTGATTTTATACTTGCGATTTATGAATGTGTGGAAAATGCACATGCACTCTACTGTTGCTTTGATACAATGTTTGTTTGCATCTAGTTTAGTAATAGTTTAGCTTTCTTCGATTTGAATTTTTTTATACGTTAGATTTCTGTGTGATGTTGATAATTATACGTACAATATCTACATTTTACATTTATTTGCGTTTTTTTAATGATGCCAGTTGACTTCATGCATGCGTAATCGTCAGCCTAAGAAATAATTTCGTTCAAATCAGTAAATAGTGAAAGAATTCAGACGCTTTGGTACAAAAATTGGTGCTACTACAAACTGGCTAGCGCATATAATTGAAAGTAGTAATTAATCATAATAAATCTATCGAAATCGAGACGCTTGCTGCAAGCGCCGTTATCATCGAAGGTAACATTCAAATAAAAGCCGCATTATCCAAACGAAGAATTCCAACACCGCTCGGTCTCATTTTTTTTGCCTATCAATCGATCAATCGATAATAATGATAACAACAACAATCGTTCACATATATTAGTACTCTCTATACCTATTATACCATTTCTATCTATATAATATAATATTAATATAATATATAGATTAACTATTTATTTGTTTATTCATTCGATAGATAACTATATATAAATAAAAAAAATGTACACGCTGCTCCTCTCGCTGCGCTCCTTTAAGCAGCCACGTCCTTGCCACGTAATGCGCGGGGGGATGATACAGGTAATTGCTAACGCTATCAGCTAGAGCGTTGCTATTTACTCTTCTGTATAATATTATGAAAAATGTAAAATGTAAAAAGCCGTAATCATAAATTCATTATCATCGTCCATATATATTCAGCTCTCATCAACTACGAATTTCTTAGTTCATATGTAGCTAAGATCATTATATAGCGTGACGATAATAAACATTCAAAACAATTATGTTCGTACGTTCTCCTATGACGAGTTTCTTTAGTGTATGTATATAGTACGCGGGTTTTGCAATGCCACACACGCGCCTCTCATCCATGCCCTTAATCAATTAGTATTGCTCTACGAAGCAATGTTTAACCCTAGGAAAAGATCTCAATAATTACGTGTCAAATGCTTCATCAAAGGTTTTTCTTTACCTAAAACACGCATATAATGTATATGCGTTAATCGTCGTCATTGAAAATGAGCCTTTTATCATTAATAATTATTATCGTTCTGCCCTATGCCAATCTGGATTCAGATGATTGGCTGTAGAGATAGAGTATATAAATAACAGTTCGCAAAACTTCTCAATCGGATGATGAATAACAACATGGATGCGATTTTTCTACGGTTTGTGAATTATGTTTAGTTTTTAATGTATGTATGTAAATGCATTGTCGTTCCTAATAAGTGGTGGCAGTGTTGTTGTTCTTCTTCCGTTTCTTTTTTCTCGCTGCTTAGCTTTCAATCTTTCCTGGATCCAAAATACATACAATAAACCGTACGTTATACATCATAGCATCGCAATGTTCTTGTTGTTTTTCAGTAGAATATACATGCTCCAAAAAGTATATAATGTATATATCGTTAAATACCGAGTATATTATATATAATTTAGTATTATTTTTATAGTATTATTATTACGGAGGTGTGGGGTGTATGCCGTCTGTGTATATTACATTCAGTTGCAACTTTCTGCATTCTGTTTACGAAATGAGAGTTCGATTTGGTTGTCTACGCCGAACGTCCTTAAACAATTTGCTATCTATTGCGTTTCGTCGGTACGAGGAACATAAACCCATTATTATTTGACCTATTTTCTATTGTACTGTAATATTTATTATCAACTAGGTTTTGATGGAATTGTATTTGGCGTCAGTTATTTGAAACTTTGTTCGAACCATAAACAACCAAACCGCTTAAGGGATACTTACAAGTTAGTACGTTAACAATGTTTGTGCTTCGGTTTCCACATACGTTTATACTGTTTTTTTTAGTTGCCACACATGTAAATACATTAATTATTTTTCATTTTGCTTGCAAGAAATCAAAACTAATTGCAACCGAAAACTAATACATTCTCCATTAAGCAAATCATCATATAATGCACACTATGTTACAGGTTTGGAGATTGCGCCTGGTAGCACATCAACATTACAATGGAGTAGTTATTTATATTTATATTTATCTGTCGGGGAAACGACTAAAAAGTTGTCTTTCAGTATACAAAGCGTAAAAAATTTCTTTCATTTTATTTGTTATTTAGTTTTTGAAAAATCATCTACGTCTCTGGTATACATCTTAAATGTATGATGCAACATTTAGACTAATCTTATCAAATCTGTATCGTTTCGTTTCATGGTATTTATATATTTATATATTGTGCAAATCCCACATAACAATGATTTTTGTCGCTAAAAATTGCATATTTTGACTACGGTTTTTCGCCTATTTCGCCACATGATTCTTATTTCTTTTTTTTCTCGTCCACTTAGAATCTACGCAGTAACTGTTGAATAATTAAAAATTGTTTTACTATAGAATTTAACTAATTTTCATTCTATCAATTCGTAAAGAGCTATTAGCTTTTCGATAAATTATTCAAATTCAACTATGTAGACACTATAATAATATTCATTTGTAATCAATAATAAAAATCTTAAGGATTAAATGAATTTCATTCGTAGAAGAAAACCATATATAATTTATACTACCTGTAAACGTTCCGTTATTTTTCATTTGCTTTTTAGTTTTCACAGTTAAATACTTTCGCGTCACGGCCTTCGAAATAGTTAAATAGTTAACAATGATCAATTACTATCCATACAAGTTTGATTCTATAAAGCATACATTAATTACTTCATTGACGTATTGATCAATGAATCGAAGCGTGTCCTGTGGTGGTTGAAGGGAGCATAGAAACAATACCACATCGAAGCCATTTGTTAAGTGATTCGTATTTGAAATTAGTTTGGCCATTTATTTAATCGGATTGCTCGCCATCGCCTTCGACGTCGCGTTCCAACACCTCGCGAGTATGGCTGTCCTCCGTTTCGATGCTGCTCGTCGGCGTGGGCGTTTCTTCCACCTGCAGATGGCCACCGCCGCCACCACCGCCACTTGAAGGCGACACCGCATTTGGACTAATGCCGCCGTCATACTTGTACGGACTGTAGCTAGTTGCCAGATAAGACTTGTATTTGCCGTTATCGCTGCCCGTGCCGTACGCATCCGAATCGGCCGTAAATGACATCGTCTTGAACGTTTCATACGCATACGGTTTATCCTTACCGTTGGAATCATATCCTCCGCCATACTTATCCTTCGTGCCGCCATTGCTATCACTCGAGAATTGGAATGGCTTGGCAAGGTCTTTACCATTGTCATACGAATATAATTTACCATTGCCGAGATCTTTTCCATTTTCGTACGAATACGAGGATACGTTTGGCTTTGAAATGTTTGCAGAAGTATTGCCATTGGGCGGTGAGGATGAACCATACCCATACTTATCCTTGGAGTCCTTATAGCCGTTGCTGTCGAAGAGGAACGGCTTCGACGACACGTATTTGCTGTCGCTCATATAAGAAGACGCCGTTGAGGATGGCTGCTCCGAGGTGTAATTCATGTAGGCGCCGGTGAGGAATGGATTCGTACTGGCAAACGTCGTCGGCTGCGTGTTGTAGCTGAGCCCGTACAGGCTGGAGGCGGTGGTGTTGATGTTTGAGATGGTCGACTGCAGGCCGGTGAGCGTAGACATTGCACCCGTCGCCGGCGACATGGTGACCGCCATGCCCGCCGAGCTGCCCGCCATCGCCGGCGAGCTGCTGCGCGTCGTTGTGGAGCTCAGCGCCGGACTGGCGCGTCCCAGCTGCGGGCTGGCACGACTCAGACTGCCGATCGATGGCGAATTAATGCTGGCGAACGCGGACGAGGAGCTCATCGCCGACGTCGAATGCATCACGCCATTCGCCGTCGACATGGGCATCGCCATCATCGGGGACGACGCCGCTGCCGTCGACGGCGATTGGCGCATGGTGGGCGAGTGGCGCATCGACGACGACGGCGAGCCGCGCAGCGCCGCCGGCGACGCGCCAATGGCACGCGTCGGAGGCTGCTGTTGCTGCTGCTGCTGCTGCGGTAAGCAGTGCTTAACGGAGTCCGACCCCGATTGGGAGTCGCTGCTACTGCTTGGCGAGCCGGGCGAAGATACTATCACCTGGCGCGGTTTGTGTGCGCCCAATGCTGCCGATGTGGGGGCTGCCGCCTGCAGCGATAGCTGTCCCACTGCCGCCGCCGATCCCACCGCCGCTGCCAACGGGGATGGCACCGACGAGCCCACCGGCGGCGCAGGTGGTCCGACTCGTGGTGAGAGCGGACGGTAGGGACCTTTGTTTACTGATGATGGGCCCTGAAAATGCTACCATTAGTGCATTCCGGTTGGTGGAAGACGGTTTGAGTGGCGGTCGTACGAGTGTCTGATGTGATGGGACCGGTGGCGCCGGGCCTCGGGGGCCCGAGACTAGAGAGCGAGGAGGAAGAGGAAACGGAGCCGCTGAGCGCAGAGACGGCTCGGATGCCTGCGACGGTGGTGGTGCCGCCCGGCCCCCCGCCGGAGGACACGCACTGCGACTGTCTCCACGCGGCCCGGGTAGCCTGCCGCGTCGACCTGTCTGAAAAGGTCCCACTCTCAATACCAACAACACCCCGACACATCAATCAACACAAGTTGCGCCACCGCGCTTATATCAACTTTGGATCCTTACTATTATTCAGTTGGTTTATTGTTTCAGATTTTGCTACGACCTTACAAGTGCGCCCCAACAAAGTCAGAAAAATAGTCTACAAATCGTGTTCTATCTACTTTCCTAAAGTCTACACTAAACAGCTAAACACTGGTTTTGTTACTATACAGAAAAACTGCCCCATTCATGCATTGCCCTATTTTCTATTTCAGAGCATAGTCACAATGTAGTGTAGTGAGTCCTGTTTGTGCCTACTTCAATGGTGCATCCGTCTCACACGTGTGGGTTTGTGAGAACGATCTGAAGGAATGTTTGATAATGATGACAATGACAAAATGAGAATGGGTTTTGCTATAAGCTAGTGGCGTGATTTGATGTGTCGGTCGGTTGCCAATAAACAAAAAGGAATTTAAACAAACAGAAAATAAAAAGAAATGTTTTATGATCGATGCATAATATATTATCATTATACCATTTGCTTACAATCATCATTAGGGCATCGTCAGAGACCTGTCTTTATATTTTGGTGCAATTTACGGCAACTGTGGGAACCGAGAGGAAACAAAACATTACCTGAATGATGTTTGGGCGTCGGCCAGATCTGCAAGAGATACTTGAGCACGCCGATGGGCTGATTATAATCGACCTCGTGCTTCGCGACCGGCGGATGCGCATCGGCGTTGGAGTGCAGTATAAGGACAGGCGCAAGCGCCGTCGCCAGATTCTGCGCTGACATCTTGTTGCGATCAGACGCAGAAACCACAAGCGCCAGATGGTCCATGAGGAATATGAGCGTCGCCTGCGTAAACATGGTCCTGATTTACCTCAATTCTTTACCGGGGTGCCCCCCGGAGTGGTCTTGTAAGCAGGACTGCAAGTACTTACGCGATTGGCGCGCGGCAAGCAATCGAGGATCGAGAACATCAACTTGGCATTGCCTTCCGGGTCATCCGGTAGACAAACGCCGAGCGCATCAACCATCATCTGATACAGACATTTGGTAAATAGCGGCTCGGGTAGCTCGCGCAGATAGTCTTTGAGCACGCCGGTGATAACATTGATGTCAGGCACATTATCAGGTGTCAGATCCACAGACCGGCTATTGCGTTCAAAAGCTTCTCGTAGAATGCGTTTTTTCGTCGCCGATCCACAGAGACGATACAGTCCGATGATGTCCAAACCGCGTCGCTCAACTTCTTCCACGCATCGTCGAATAATGATAGGAACCTGTTGGGCGGCGCCCGTCAATCCAGTTGGCACGCCACCGGTGAGTCCACCCGTTTTGCCCTCACGGCTCACAACACTCTCCAGATCGACGCCAAACAGCGGCTGGGTGCGCGAAAGGGTCATACTAGAAATACCTCGCCGTCTGTACAGCGTAAACGAATCCGTGTGCCGCAGTCGGAGATATAGTGTTCCGCGCGGTTCGATCTTCAGCGCCAGTTGATGCAGTGGTCCAGATTTGAGCAGCGACGGTAGATGCACGGAGCCCTTGTAGCACAGTTTGTGTCGGTACTGCGGGTCCCATGAATAGATAAGCAGATCCAGCTCGCGATTGTAGACTAGATCCAGCTCGAAGCTCTCATCCCAGTCGAAGACCAGATCACCGGTGCGCACCACCGTGCGAGCCTTGTGCACGCGATCGCATTCCAGTACACAGTACAGATCCCTCATACCTGCGGACCCTGAACGCAACACGTGAGCCTCTTTGTTGCAATGGTGGGACGCGGTCACAAACCTCCTGATATCGGTGGTGCCGTACCGCCACTCGGCGTCACCGGCGTGGTGGCGTTTGACGTGCCCGTGGAAGCGCGCAGTCCGCGTCCGGCGAGCAGATGCACCCACAGCAAGCCACTAATTGGCTCCTCGCCTAACGCGCTACCCCCCATGGACTGCAGCCCACCAAGGGTGCCACCGGCCATCGACGGCTTATCGATCTTATACTTTAGAAATTCTGCAAACCCTCACGTGATGTAGACCTAAGGTAAGGTAGACCTAATGGATAGTGATGCTTACCGGCGGGGTTTATGTCTAGCTGCCGCTGTCCGCGCGGCAGGGTGCCGCTAGGCGTCGGCACCGGGCTCGGCGCGCCCGTCCTAACCGAATCTAAATCTAACAGTTGACGCATGCGACGCATGGAAGGCGATCTAGTTGAAGCTAGCGCTGCAAAAACAGAAGATCAACTCTCCTCAGACCTGGGTTTGTCAATATTGTCACACAAAAATACTGCTATAGTAGATAAAACTAAAGTCTATCAAGGTTCAAATGTGCTACTCAATTACAACACGTATCCCAAGTGGGTTGTTAATTGATTTGGTTGAGTTTGTTGGAAACAGAGTGGTGCAGAACAACAAGACGTAGGAACATGCACATCGACAGATATTCGGACACGCCGTTGGTTTCCGTTACCTGATGAAGATGACGTGATATGTTGCGTTGACAATGAGCGCGCGGGGGTTTGATGCTGCGACCTCGTGAAATGCCTATCGAGCGTGGCGGTGACGCCCGGCCGGCCGTAACCCCCGTAATACCCACCTTCCGTCTATAGGCGGAGAAGAGAAAGAACAAAAAACACCACCATTGATACAACCATCTTCTAGGCATCCATGTCGCAACTTACATCCTTGAGGGCGGCGTGTATGTTTTCGGCGCTGTAAGTGAAGCGTGCCGCACGCTGTTGATTGAGAACATCGCGCGATGCCCGAATCTGTTCGTAAATCGCCGATGTGGATGGTGTGCGGCTCAGCCACTGTCTGTACTCGTCTGAAGTGAATATATTCGGTGACGACGGTATCCGGCCTTTCGGATTGAGTATTTGATGATAATAATGATGATGATGATGTGGATGATTTGGCGACGATGAGATCAAGCAATGATATAACATATTAGAAACGTAAATCTTGATGGACGATGATCAATGTCGGAGTTGGCCGGTGGATTGCTGATTGGAGGCGTGTATCTTTGCTTTTTGTGTATGGTGGTGTGTTAATTGTTTGCCAGCATGGGGTGCAAAGCGTGCGTAGAGCAATAAAGAGAGTAAGAGAGAAAAATGGGGCCGTGCACTTATCACAAAAATCAGTGTTATCAATAACAATATTCGATTGCTATATCATAAATACAATGGACCAAAGTGTCGCAGTATTAAATCTAAATGGTAACAAAGTCTATTTGCGGGCGGGGTTCATACAAATTGAAAACCTTTCCTTCTCCAAAAGGGTTACCATTTCACCCAGTACAATAAGAAAGTGCGCTGCGCATATATATACGTGTGCGGGGGTGGGTGAAATTAATCTCTAGGCTTCTCTCTTTCTATGACGGTGATAAAGCCCTCTCGATTGTAATCGTGTGCTGGCTGCTTGTGGGTGGTTGGTGCGTGGTAATGCTATAGGTTTCTTGAATGCGCACGAATAATACATAGACAAAACGGTGTGCGATCGTTAGCCAACACCGCATTATGGGCCCACCCACACCACGCATTGGGAGGGCGGCACATAGATTTAGATGGGTCTTTTCGGGTTGGGGGGTGCGAAACAATCAACCCATTATTGCATTGTGTGCAGTGTTGTATGCGAGTGCGCGAAGAGGGAGGGAAGGTGTGTTTCGATCAGAGCATTGTTGTAATACCTCTTTGCCGCAGCGAGGGCATCTCCGGCGCCGAGAGGTTGCCGTCCGCCTCGTCCTGCAGCAGCGCCGACGGGCCAAAGCGTTTGTTCATCGCCAAGCGTGCGGCGCTGCCGCCACCGCGCACATCGCGCGGCAACGAGTTGAACTTGGCGGCGAGGTCTGCAGGTACGCCACCGGGTCCTGTCGTGCCCGCCAGCCCACCGCGTCCCAGCGTCCCAAGCGCAGAGTGCTGCTGCACCGCCGACGGAGGTCCTTGTTGCCTAATACAATCCCCCAGAAATGGTCATAATAATCCGGATAGAAAGGGTCTCTGCGAAAATTGCTGTACCTGTAATAATAGTAACTACTGCGTGGTCCACATGTTGCTTCCGTATCGCTACTGTAATCCAGACTGCTGCGGTTGCGTCGTGTCAGCGTGCCCCCAGCCGTCCCGTACTGGCCCGAGCTGGCGTACTTCGCCTGCGCCAACTGAGCCGCCACCGACGCCTGATCCACGTAGCGCTGATTATATCGGCTGAGCGTGGAACCCGACTTGAGACTCGACCGAAGCAGACTATGCCGTCCGGCGGGCGTAATGCTGGTGTAGTCTGCGTATTCCGTGTGCGGTAGATGTTGGTCGGAGCCCGAGCGCGGCATAATGCGGCGTGCACCTGTTCCAGAGTGCTGCACATAGTAGTGCGACGAAGGACTCTGCTGCGCCGACAACCTCGGCGGTAGCGGCTGGTTTCCGGCGCTCATGCGGCGGTTGGGCGGCAGCCCAAACGAGTGCACTTTTTCCGCGAGGCTCTCCAGCGTGTTCGGATAGCTGCGCTCGTACGGCTGGAAATGCTGAATGTTCGACTTTGGCTGCTCGGTGATGACGGGCGGCGGCGGCTGATAGCCCCAGCTATCCGGCGGCCGCGAATTGTAGTACAGATCCAGCCCGTTGGCGTCCTGCGGATGGCCGCCGCCGCCGCCGCGCCCGTCCAGCCCCAAACCGAGGCGCGAGCGCGATTCGCTCATCTCGCGGCCGTCGCCCGTGTGCCGTTGGCGCATCGTATCCCTAAACGCCACGTTGTTGAAAAGCGCCTCATTCGGCGGCGTAATGGCGTCGTAGGCAAACCTGTGTCCCAGATCCGGCTCGTCGATCTCGTCGTCGCGCAGATCGCGCTTGATGACCACCACCGGTGGCGGCTTGTGCTCGTTACGCGGCTGCACGCTGGGCGACTCCTGGCCGCCTTTGAGGCCGCCCTTGCGTTGCCGCGTCGCCAGCACCAGGCGGCGCGGTATCGACATGATGATGACGACGTCATCCAGACTCATGCGCGTCACGTCCACCAAGTTGACGGCGAGTATTTCATCGCCCACCTCCGAGTGCGAATCAGTCGCGCCGCAGCAGAAGGATGGAAAGAGAGCAAGAGTGGTTTGGGGACGGATATCCCAGTTAGTTTTGGGGCCTGACGAGCGCTGTTGGGCTACATTTGACTTTCGGATTTATCGCCCCCGGGAACCGTGTTAAACATGTAAATCATCGGCCATCGTACGTGATGGATCGCCTGCCTAAGAGACGGCGCTTTGTGTATGTGAAATGTTTCCCCGGCAAACGCGTGTTGGGATTTATGTCACTACACGCTAACGGCATACATGATAATATGGTGGCTCAATCTCGCCCGGGCTCTTAAAATTTCAGCATTTGCTGCATATTTGCGTTTGTGTTTGGGAAGGCGTATAGAGCATGGTAATCCTACCTTCAGACAGCCGCTATTGTAGACGGCCGACTCGAGCGCGATGCGTGAGATGAAGACGCCATCGGTGCGATCGATGCCGTTGCCCTCGCGTATGTAGAGGCCGAGCGTTTGGCCGGGCCGCTTCACGATCTCGACGAACTGCACCGTGTGCTTGGCGTCCTGCATCGATTGGAAGCGCTTCGCCGCCTCCGTGCAGGAGCGGCCCAGTTGGCGCGAGTCGAGGATGCGCACGATCATCTCGCCGCGTCGCTCCACATGCTTGAATCACAAGGGGGTTGCAATGTTACCATATCTCCGCATCTCAGCCGTCCGTCAACAAAAACCTAATCCCGATTCCGAACCCGTGAGCATGATTTTATAATTGTACTGCGTTTAAACAATGTGCGCGCGTCCACTTTCCCATGGGGGTAGACCTCTGCCCCCTGCCGCAACTAGCTTGCGCGTTTTGTTCGCTTGCTGGCGGGGGAGCTGGGCTTTTATTTCAAAGCGGGCATTGTTGGCGTGGCGCGCATGGAATACCAAACGACGCAAGAGAGTGGCCGTTTAAACGGGCATTCTTCACGTCCACCTTCAGCACCAACACCCACCCACCTCCAGCTCCCGATTTTTTCGTTTTACCTTGGCCGAACTGGAAACCGGAGGAGGCGAACGCGAAAAGCATTGTGCGATGGCGGCGCGCGTCATGAATTCGTAAAGTGTCATCATATTTTTTCCGTGTAAGCGCCTCCCACGCCCGGAAAAACTTCGGTAATTTACCGCGACGCCCGGCGCCGCCGCCATCATTGTTTACAGCGCACGCTCATCGAGTTTTTAATGCACTTAGCGTAACGGTCGCGAGACGAATGGCGTTCTGTGAATTAAACTAGATTACGCCTGCGACAAGTTTGCGTTCGGCGCATACTTTTAGCATTTTGCTCGCGGAAGTAGAGGAGGGATTTGTTACTTACCTCCAACGCCGCCGCCGTCGACGCATCGTGGTCGTTCTCGACCGTCTCTATCTGCTTGAAAATCTCGGTGCTGATCCCGGACACCTGCAAAACACAAGCCCAAATTTATTATATTGCATTCCATGATTGAAATGATTAAGGAATAATTAATTAATTCCGATTTCAACACGCAATTTGAAAGTTACGACAGGAAAAGAGGGATGCATCCATCGTGGTTGCAGAAAGCAGCAGTAACACTGCAATCATCAGATTAATTGAAAGTTCTACACGGTTATCGCGCGCAGAGCATCAACCGTGCGTGCGTGGGTTGAGAGTGTGTGCTGCTTGCCGGTTCGTGGTCCCGACGACAGACAGAGCCAAAGAAACAAGAAGTGCAAGGACCGCAAGAACTACGGCAAACTCTCATCTGGCGTGTGTGCGCGTTAAACGCGGCACTCCTTCCCCGGCCGCAAACCGCATTCAGTTTCCTCTTCAGCTTAGATCTATCTCGTCTTATGACTCTTTCCCCTCAACAACTCGCAACCTCCCTCCTCTAACCAAGGAGATCTCCACACCTCGAATTGTAAGTAAGAAATGGAGCGAAAACTTGATTCGGCAATGGGGTGGGAGAAGGGTGGCTAGACGAAGCATGCACCCCACGAACAAGCAGTAACCCGTAGTTCTAACAGCCGTGTGATTTATGTCGCTAGTTTTTGGTCGCGTTCGCGGTGAGGACACGTTCACTGGCGCGTCATTGTATGTTGCGAGGCGCTGGCGAAACGTTGTGGGAGGAGAATAGCCAGAAGAGGGGTGCACGAGAAGAAATTGATTTCTCCTCGGGGTGCGAGAGGAGTGCTGGAGGCGCCCTATGAGGTTGATCACCTTGTATTGCCTGTTCTCCCCCGGGGAAGGCCAAGGCAAGAGACGAAGCACGAACAGGACGAAACTACCAAAATCTTCTGCACTTTTGTTTTTGGCCCGAAATGATTAATGGTCTGCAGGATTTAATAACTGAATGGCTGCGGTATAGAAACCGTAAACCAAATAAAAGCTTTGGGTTGAAAGGATTCGATTAGGATCCAAATTTTTACGATAGGATTTTCATACCTTCCGGAAGTCTCCCTGTATGACCATTGGTGGGGGGTGATTATTTCGAGCGGTGGGTCCTGGCGCTGCGCGTAATGGAGATGCCGTGAGATCCAAAGCCTCTCGCCCATTATCCTGCAATGAAACAAACAAACAACAAAAAATGAGTCCAAATCATGCAAAGCGTCGTATTATCAAGCAATTACAGTCACAACATCGGTAAATCGCGTTGCGTTCTATCCGCCCGTTTAATCGGTAATTACCACTTCATTAAGCGCTCGAAACTTGGCGGCAAACTTTGCGCTCTTGCATATTCATGCCGAGTGCCGCAAGTATGTACATTAGTTATTAATCTATTCAGAAAACAGGAACGCATACGTACATACGTACGCGTAATGGTAACAACAATAATAATCGCACTAATCACGTGAAAACATTAATACACTTCCAGTGAGCGCAGAGCAACATTAGTGCGAGCGCCAAAACGGATTGAACGTAGTGGGTCTAATGGTGCGGGCGAATGAAAAACGGCCGGACTAGCCGGACGCGTGTTATCGCTCGTAGTTTATCTAAACTTTCCGCCAGGCGCGCGCGCGCACGTGCACGACTGCCTTGCTACAATGTGGACGCGTGCGTGGCTGTAACGTGGTCATTTAGTGTTGGCGAGCACTAGACGAAACCTATTATTAAATCATAGATAAAAGCGTAACCGAAACGTATGGCGATGGTGTCATCACGGTTACGGCACGTAAGAAACGAGGCGAATGCATAAATTATGCGCATCCGCGCAAGACAATACAACAAGCACACTGGCCACCCCGGTTAGATGTACCTAATTATTACTTGATTATAGGTTGCAGTGGTTCAACATGCACCCAACAATGTTGCGAACAATGAACTTCAGGCGGTGAGGAAATATAAATCAACCGTTGGGCGCATTTGACGTTTGATTAAATTTGTTTTTCTTGTTATCTCTAGTCCGAAATTTATGTTGCGATTTTTTCTCATTTTATTCTCGCGGCGACGAAGCGGGCGCACGATTTGCAAGTAAACTTTTTTCAGCAGCAGTGTGTATATGTGGGAAGTAGCCTTTTGACTGCGGTTTGCGGGGTTGGCGCTGACAGGACAATAAGAGGATTCGAAAGATCTGAGAGCACGGGGCACACAGAGAGCACAAATTCCGCGCGGCGGCGTCGGTTCGTCCGTCGTTGTCTGTTTTTCGAGCGCGCGCCGAGCGAAGGGTAAAGATAAATTTTCCTTTTATTTTTTTAACATTCGATTCGGTTTGCTCTCTTTTTCCGTCGAAAAGGTCGATCCTTTGTGCGGTATTTAGCCGATGCTGTCGTCGGAAGCGGAATGTGCATCATTATGTTTTAGATGACGAATGGTGACATATGTGAGCAATGAGCAGATGATGAACGGTAGACTTCTTGCGGAAGCAGGAAAGAAGATGATGGCAAAAAGGACAATGTCAAGGAGATAAATGTGATTTCATAGCGGCGCGGAAATGCTAAGTAGATGGATGGCGAATATGATGTGATGTGATTTCGTTGTCGGAGGAAAATAAAATTGGGATAGGAATTTAAATGAATGTCCTTCGTTGATGAGGTTGGATGGTGGTGATGTAAATTTCGAGTGCGAAATTAACATGTGAATGAGGTGGGATGATAGGTGCGTGCGGATCGATGCAGTGGAATTAATTGAACCTTTGATGACCACCCGCCGCGCGCCGGCATCGGCATATCGAAATTGTGCCATCTATGCGAAAGCGTTCACTTGACGTTTGAGCACATCTTCGCCACCACTATATATTCATGTTTCGATGAGTATCCAGCAATTTGCATAAATTTATTGCTAAATTATAGGTTTGCGCATTCAATTAACGATGAATTAAGTGCTAAAAATATTGTGCCCTATTAATAATGCACAAATATATTATATACCTTCATTTAATAATTGAGTTTAATTTTTGAATAGTAAACTACGCTTTTGTTTTTTGTGTACAATGGTGTTTATACTATGCGTCCATCATTGAACTTAAATCGACTATTAATATTACGTAAAGGGAAACCATCAATAATAATAAATAATTAATTCAACGACAAGCAATATTACTAATTCCATTGAATACCTACCCTAATGGAATAAGACTAATTCACGTAACAAGGGACCAATGATCCTATTGATAACTATCACTTCAACAATACCGCAAAGATAGCAATACTCCATTATTCCTATTACTTGCATTCATACTCAAATAGTTCAATTGCCTCTTGATGTGTTCCCGATGCAAATTTGCGCGTTGATATAAATTCCAAACATCTGCTACAATCAATTAATAGTACGGATTATTTTAAACTACTTGGTGGAACGAAAAAGGTAATAATTAAAATGGCAAATTAAAAATTGAAAATATAATATTTACCGTACATGCTCGTTTCGTTATTGTACATTTATGATCGTGTATAATTATTACATAAATAATATCTGTACATGCTGACCGAATTGAATGCATACGTTTGTAATACGCAATAACTCCAACAATTTGTAAAGTATTAAAATTTTAATTCCACACACAAAGCTAAATATTGCTAGGGGGCACGCGAGCGCGAGCAACGAACGATTATCGCGCGCGCAAATGCAACACGCATTCAACATACGCGCACACGAACTTATTAATTAATCCATCCGTGCCCAATGGGGTGAGGTCGGTGTGTAATAAACGTTGCCAGCCAGGATCTCTCTTTCTATGCGTGCACATAAAACGCCTTTCTGATGTAATCCTCATACGCGCGGCTCAATTTCAGCCTTTCCACCATTCTCTCTCTCTTCTCTCTTCCCTTCGCTCAATAGATAGATATTACATGATATAGATTTTATATATGAATATTGAGATAATACTCGTATTCATGTGGATTTTATATGCATAAAAGTATAGGTACAAGGCGAGCCGGATAGGATATCCGAATTTAAGAGGCATATTAATGAGTGCCTCCTGACCGCAATGACAAAATTTATATTTATCACCGATGCACACATCTTTATCACTTTCGCATATTCAAATAGAATTTATTTATTCTACAAAGCTTAAAGAATCTATCAGGATTTACTTAGGGTGCAAACTCAAACTATGACTGTGACAGGACTAAACACATCCCTACAATGAGATTGGGACGGTTCTGACCGCATATTGCAAATATCCTTAACTTCTCCGGCCTAAACTTGAAATATTAGCGCGCACATACTTAAACCCTCTCTGGCGCCCGTTTTAAGGATAACGCATCGTCCTTCTGTCCCCTCCCCCCGCCTGCCCGGGGCCGGAAAGCATCCCAAACATTCGTTTCGCATGCAATATGCGGTCGCTTGCTGGTATGTCTCTCGGGGCTATTAAATCTCCATTATCGTTGCGTATGTTACGCCCGCCGCCCGGCGAGGCGTAAAAAACTATTCGTCGGTCGTGCATCATTCGGGCGCATATCGATTTCGACCGCATACAAGCGGTCAAGTGGCCATGCGTTTGAAATTTTATCAATTCCGCTCTGCAACGCTGCACGCAAAAATCCATAAACGTATTACAGCCGTCGGATTAATTTAATTCGAACAAATTAAAGTTTATGTAAAGGATAATGATGCAAAGTGGAGAATAGAGACGGAGCAGGATGGCGCTGCGCTTTTAACGACACTCGCCCCCGGTTCGTTTTTGATGACGGTTCATTAAACCCGCGCGGAACTTTTGACGCCGAGCGCCGACCGGAATACTTTATCCTGATTAATTTTTTAATCTCGTACCGCGTCGACAATCACAAAATTCTCACACTCCCGGCGCCCGCCTGTCAATTTATTTCCGCGCGCGAATTATAATAACACTTCAAACTCTTCGCTTTAATAAAATTTTAATTAAACGCTACCTCCAAGCGCCTCTTTTGCCTTGTTAACCCTTTCATTATTTACCATGAGAATAATTATTTATTGTTTTTCCGCTTGTCGGCAATATTGTACTGCAGATTGAATTTATTTTAGTCGCGCAACACAATTTCATCGTTGCGTGCAATTTTATTTTATTTGATTAGGACCAACCCCGCAAAGGCTTCAAGGAAGTGAACGAGTGGGGCTGAATTTACATGAATTTGCATACGTCGTGCGTCGAACACCAATAATATTATTGGAAACCCACCTCTCTTTCGCACTGCCGCGCCGTGGTGAAAATTGGAGAGCGAAGGAGCGAAGGATCGGATAAAAAAACAAGAACGATACGACGCGCCCGGCGCCGGCGGGCGAGATAGGGATGAATGCACAAGACGTGGCGAAATAAAGTCAAGTTAATTACGTAATCCGGTTTCAAATAACTCAGTCACGAGTGCCGGCGGCGGCGGCAAGGGGGAGGTGATTCTTGCAATCATTGGAGGTCTTCAATTTCATCTTAAGTTTTCTTCTTCTTTCATTGAAATCGAACCTAATCTCCATCGGCAGTAATTTATATAAATAATAATTTAATTTTTTAATCTAGAAATTGAATGGTTAATGATGATGTTAAGTATAACTGATGAGGTTTGTAGTCCTCGTACTGCCAAAGTTTCTCCACTAATTATCAGATTATGAGCCACCGTTTAGGCGGAGAGAGAAAGCGAGAGCCCATTGGGCCCCCCTATTGCGCTAACGCCGTGCGAAATGTCCTCAGCAATCCTGCGGCGCTCACTAATCGACGGACATGAACTCCCGTCGCATAGAGAGATTAGTTGACCATATAAATTATCATTATTGCTTGGAATTGAGAAAAAATGACACCGCGATTAAACTGACAATTAATAAATTTTAAGTAAAGATTAAACATACAGGATTAAACGACTTATTGACATAACCTTCATCCCAATCTAAAACCGGATGCGAGTTAAGCAAAAGGGTTTGTGTATGTTTAGGCCACAGCGATACGCATCGCATGTTAAACAATGTCTTAATAAATACAACTAAGGTGGAGGTCCATCGGCTGAAAGGATAATGATCTTAACCTCAATTCAGCATTACCCTTAAAAAGGATTAATTATTGAAAGTTATGTTTATTAACATTTTTTCGGGTGTAGAAGTGATGTTCTCACATGGCCACGACACCATCATTCTCATCTCAAGCGCAGATCGATGGCGGCATATAATTCCTTCCACGGCGATAAATCGAAATTCCCCGCCTCCTCCTCTCTCTTTCTCATGCCCCCATCGCCACCGCCACTCGAAATCATGCATACATCCCGCAACCGGTTTCGATTTAGTTGGGTAATGAAAATACGCAATTTCGTGCATGCAAAATATTACCTTGCGCGTGAAAAAGCAGCCCTTGCCATTTTTATCGCACATTAACCGAGAACGAAAACGCCGGGCACTTGGCGTACATTCACATACACACATTCACAAACACACCGCACACACCGCACCACCAGCAGAGCCACCCCCGCACGCGACCGTGTCCTGTTCGTTCGTCGCCTCGGCACACGCTCCGCTCTCGTCGCCGACGAGCGCACACTGGGCGCTGAGAAGAGAGACGCTGCCTAACACGGTGGGGGTGGTAGGGTTGGTTAGCGCGTGCGCGTCCGTTTGGCGCGCGGCTATTGATTTTTCCTGGGGGGGCGGCCGCCATGTTCGTCTTCGTCCTGGCGGCGGGCGGCAGTGGTGGAAGTCAATGCTACGACGACCACGGCGCGCAGGACGATATGGCCGCGTACGCGACACACTCGTACGTGACGTCATGTGCTCGTAGAGCGAGTGTTCTCTGTCTATCCCACCCCCGGACGCACAACCGCCACCAACACCACGACCACCGCACCCGCCCGAGCGAGCGCGTGCGAATGGTGTGTGTCATTGGTTCCCGGGACTTTCCCGCCAGATTTTATGCGCTCCTCGTTCATTATGCGCTTGTTACGAACCATTAGGGTTGCTTGCCACGGAGAGTAGTATCTCTTCGGTGGCCGCCGCAGCCACATTACGCTGTATTTTTTTATTCTTGCCGGATAGAATTTATTAAAATTCAGCATCAACATTTTTTCTTCTTCTACAGCGCGCGCGAGTAATAAATTTTGATTTTTATGCGTATTTTAATATGATGGTTTTTTGTTGCGATGTTGTATGTTGTTTTTTGCGGTGCCTAAATAAAAAATTGATTAAATATGAAATGAAAGTTAATTCACTAATATCGTAGAGTGGGGTAGAAATATTAGGCGTGCAAAGCGCGCACGCAATATACAGATTTCGATTTTGATTGTTTGAAGAAATGCGTGGCGCCACACATTACGTGACTTCGATTTCTATTTCCACAAAATTTCCACACGCCCCTCTCACGAAAACCCACCCGGTCCGCGCCACCCGTTTGCACACGGTTGTGTATAGATTTCCACTTTGCGCGCGAGCAACGCCAACGAACGAAGGGACGACGATCGAAGCGCGCATGAAAAATGGTCGAAATTCCCGGAATTGGGGGCTCTTTAACTACATTATGTCACTCATGCAATTACACAATTACAGTTTCGTAACTGGGGAAAATGCTGTGCGCATATTTCCAGTAACCTATAACGAAATGCATGACTAAATATCGAAAATGTTCCGTTATCTAACAATTTTTTCATAAATTCTATATAAACAAAATCGTATACAACAAATATTGGTATGTTTGCTAGGATGCGTGGTGCCTACAAATAAATATGGAGAATACGAAATTGAATGGAAAGCGATGGGAGTGAAAATATGTAGGAAATATGCCGATGATTGTCGCGCATAATAAAATCAATGTCGCACCCCGTCCGTCCTTCTTCTGTCAGTGGGGTGTATGATGGAATAGAGAAAGGGGGGCGCATAACGTGTGCGTAACGCGAGTAAACCCTCCCCGAAGGAACCACACACGCCCGGCCGGCGCCGCGGCGGCTTTCGAAGGGGTTGCGCCCGCATACGCACGCAGTGGGTTACACTTTCGTATTGACTTTGAGTGAATAACTTTGATATTTGATATCTGCCATCTTCTCATGGGCCGCCTGTTTTCTCACGACAACAAGGATATAGACGCCCGTCGATTTTCCATAAATTTACCTTTACGTTGAAACACATCTGGTAAATTTACTTTTGGGTATATACAAAATAAAAAGAATTCAAATAAATTTAAACATAAAAATAAAAATAGAATATTTCATACAAGTCTATTTTCTAAAAAAAAGAATGATAAGTAAAGAAAATTGAAAAAGGAAAACATTCCAAAGGAGTAGCTGGGATTGGGGTTGAGCATGTGTCCTCTTTTTCTCTCGACCCTCTTCAACTAGTCAAAACAAAAATTCCATCAAAATATTTCCGGATTAATTCACTAAAGTAATATTGAAAAATAATTACCACCATAAATCTATTAGAACCGTTGTAAATATGTACATATACCGAGTGAATGACTCTCTTAATATGATAAATTAAGCAATAAACAAGTGCACGGGGCGTGTTTGCCGTACAATTTGTATTATAAGCAATGAGCGTGCAAAACGAAAACACCGTTTATTATTACAGCTTACAGGTAATGCTCGTCGGCGACCAAAAGAGTCAACACACAACTAAACGCACAGGTGCAAGTCATTTATCACTCGGATTGCATTAAATGCACGCCAACGCCAACACTTCGTGTCCATCATGAACACAACAACAACGATCGTTCCGCCCGCCGGCAACCGCGCTCGTTCCGCCCCCGCCCATCGCATGAAAAATCAACGACATAAATGGAATTCCAATAAAACCATTAAAAATGAATATATAAGCCAGCTGCTATTTATGCATATTAAATAAAATGCACATATTTAAAAACAACTGGAAACTCAGGACCAAGTTGCTCGGTTGGTGGTGGTTAAACGAAAAATTCAAATTCGATCATTGTTTTGCTGCGGACTAGGACGACGACAACGAGAAACAGGGATTGTTTCAATGTGCAGCCATTGTCTGGCTGCCATTTCAGCGCGATCGAGCGTAACGAATGTGGAAATAAGAAAAATCGCAAGCACTCGCTGAAAACATTTCGCGTGTATGCGGCAGTCAGCCAGCGTCGATCTCTCGGCGACATCCCCCGCATTTCCAGCAAAGAGCAAAATGCTTGCAACGATATTTCTTTTCTATATGCGATTCCTCCAAGGAGCAGCACTCGAAAACAAAAGAGGAAAAATGCGCAAAGTAGGCGTTGGTTGTCTTAAGCGGCTGCACCCGCAGAGAGTTAGTTACTGCGCGGCCGGCGCAGGAAGGCGGAAAAATCGTAGATGAGCGCATCGATTCGGATGATGAAGGTATGCATTACAACATCCGCACGTTTCATCTTCGACAGGTTCTCTTATAAATTGCGCGCGAGGTCGGGTGGCAATTTGCGAGTGTCCTCTTTAAAATCCGCGAGGAGCACACCAAGACGAACGAACGGAAGAGAAGTTGTGAAGGAGTTGGGAAGAGGGGGAAGGGATTAAATTGAACTTTTTATACGCAGGTGGCACATTTTTCATCCACCTCTCGTGCGCCCTCCGGAAGCATAAAATAGATGCAAATACGATGGCGGATGAAAAATGATGCAATAAAAAATTGGCGCAAAATTTCGTCTCGCAACAAATACAACAACTTTCGGATGTGTCACTCTCTTCGTACCGGTAC
>JARJDR010002316.1:0-12474 GCA_030264135.1 Myllaena sp. GC000078
CTTTGGAGGTGTGCCTTGGGACCGATGCCACTAAGCATGAGGAGTTTGGGTGTGTTGACGGCGCCGGAAGAAACAATCACCTCGTTCTTGGCGTAGAGTTTGATGGTACGTTCGCCGATTTGTACTTCAACTCCTTTAGCGATACCCTGTTCGATGAGCACACGGGTGACGAGGCTGTTGACGGATAACAGCATATTGGTGCGTTCCTTCAGAGGCATGAGGTACCCCTTGGCGGCACTAAAGCGCTCCCCGGCGTAGATGGTGTTGTTGCAGTCGAAGTACCTGACGAATTGCTCCCCGCCTTCGGGGTTGATCTCGATGCCCAGTTCCTTGGCGGCGCCGTAGACAGCGTCTCGTGGTGGTGCTGCGAAGACGTTCAACGAACTCCTCATGTAACCACCGGAAGGGTTACGGAATGCATTGAGTTTGTCGTAGTATTTGAGGGTAGACTCCCAATTCCAGCCGTCTCCGGCTCCCTCAGCAGCCCAAGTGTCGTAATCGCGGCGATTTCCTTGGATGTAGAGCATCGCATTGATGCTGGAACCGCCCCCAAGTAGCTTACCCTGTGGCCAGCGGCAGGTCTCGTCCACGAACCCCAGACAGTGGTCGCCTTTCTCGGTGTGGAACGCCCAGTCTTCTTTGGTGCGTTGCATCAGGATGAAAGCTGCGGGGATCTGTAATAATAACAATCACCATACCATTAACTTGTGTAGAACTGCGGGTGGGTGGTGTACCTCTGAGAAACCGGAAGGGTAGTCGCCGGCTTCTAACAGAAGAACCTTCCACCTTTTATTCTCGCTCAGGCGATTGGCTAGGGTGGAGCCGGCTGATCCACCGCCGGCGATGATGAAGTCGTAGACATCTCCGTCGTTCAAAGTAGCAGCGTGGTCCTTTGGGTATTGGTCGGTCTTCGCCAGGGGGCACTGCGTCGCCATTAGGCCGGTGAGCGCCGTGATGAGCATCTCGGCCGGCGCCGTGAAGTTGCCGCATGCTGCGCTTGTACACATTGCTGCTACTGAAGGTAATAACGAGTGACCGCGGCACGGAAGCGTTATTTATACACGCTTGTCCGGTTCACACCAAACCGATCATTATCTCCGGAGCGACGAGGAGGAAACTTACACGTAATTGCCGAAATATTGCTCTATACAGGGTCTTTCTTTTTCTTCGTCCTCAGATTTGGAGAGGGTACCTTCAAATCAATGACCTTTGCAGTCTTTGGTCGTTTTAAGATTAAGACTTTGAAATTGTTGGTTTTTGGAGGAATTTAGGTCAGAATTACAGTCCTGGCGAACCTTAAATAATGTAATTCGTTGTGTTTGGTTGAGGGGGGGCGTGTGTGTGACCACAACAAGTGTGCATGCGGATGGGAAATGCGCCCAAACTGAGTAATTATAGGCTAACGATTGATAGAGTGGAAATTTATTATTATTAACAGCAAACAAAAAATAAATCTTCAAGGCCCGACCCGACTCCGTCGTTTTGCGTTGTGTCATTCTGCGTAATCATCGCTCATTACGCAAATCAAATCAAATTGAAATTACCAGTAATCGGGATGTTTTTTCGCCCGTGCTGCACTGCCCACTTGATCATCATCATTGTGGTGGTAGGACCAATCCTCCTTAATCATATCGGCCGCCTTCTCGGCGATCATAATCGTCGGCGCGTTGGTGTTGCCCGTGACAAGCGTCGGCATAATAGAAGCGTCTACGACACGTAGGTTGGGCACACCACGAACCACCAAGCGTGGGGTTACCACCGCCCAAGGGTCGGAATCCGGTCCCATTTTGCAGGTACCTTAAACTTTTCTCATTAGTTTGGAAAAAGGGGGAAAGGTAAAAGGATATTAGCAACAGTAACTTACCAACTGGATGGTAGATAGTTTGTGTGTAGTGACGCGCATGGCATTCGAGGTAGGCATCACTTCCAAACTCGTATTCTGCACAGCCCGGTATACGCAAGCGGTTGGCGCGCGTGTTGTAAGCGCGCATCGTGCGCGTGTCCGTCATCATCGCGTGCGCGAATTTCGCGCCGTCAATCTGCAATGAAGGTCAAGGTGTGGGTACCAGCAAAGCAAGAATGCTACCATGCCATACCAGCACGCGTAGATCTTCGTCGTGCGCAAAGTAGTTTGGATAGATGAGCAGCGGTTTGCTGAGGTCGGCGGCTTGTAGTCGCAACCAGCCGCGGCTCTTGGGTCGCATGAGGAGAGGTATGACGTTGAAGGCGTCCGCGTAGATGATCTCCTCGTAGACGGCGGTGTAGAACTCGTCGGTGATGCCGGCGGCGTGCTTGCTGAAGAGGCCGCCGTCGGTGTTCTCGGCGTAGGCGGTGAGAAAGAGTTGAATGTCCGGCCAGTCTTGCGAGCGGTTGGCATACCTGCTGCTGATGAACGCCATTACTTCGGCTTCGGGCAGCCAATAGACGGGGCCTTCGGCGTCATGCGCAAAAGTGTCGACGTTTTCAGTGGTGTAGATTTCGTCCAGTTTGAAACCTAGTGGACTGGAGTCGTAACCGGGGGGTGCATCGAAGAGGTATGTCAGACCACCCATGGCGACGTGGTCTTGAAGGTTTTCACCTACACCGGGGGAGTCGACAATCACTGGAATATCTATAAAATGATGGTAAAATTAGGTAAATTTGTGTTTACCAAGTGATTGTGGAGGTACCCACCGAACTCTCGAAGGTATTGGGGTGGTCCCACACCGGAGACCATCAACAATTGAGGTGATTGCAATGCGCCCGCTGAAAGGATCACCTCTTTATTGCAATAGACGGTTTTGGTAAAGCCGAGTTTCTTGAGCTCGACGCCGATTGCTTGGTAGCTCACCGGGTCGATAATAATGCGCTGTGCCATGGTTAATAGCGAGATGTCTAGGTTCTCCCTATCGATCGTTGGTCGAAGGAATGCTTTTGCAGTACTGCACCGCAGTCCGTTCCGTAATGTACCATGACTGAGGGTGAACCCTGTTTGCTGTGCGCCATTAACGTCCAATATCTTGTAACCCATTTCAAGGGCGGCGTCCAGAAACCAAGCAGATAGGGGTGAGTGGTACCTAAAGTATTCAACGCTCAGATAACCGCCGGTACCGTGATAGGGATCTTGTTGGTATTGCGGGATGCGCATGTCTTCAGACTTGATGAAGTACGGGAGGACTTGGTCGTAGGACCATCCGGGGTTTCCTTGGTCAGCCCATGCGTCGTAATCGTAGCGGTTACCACGAATGTAGAGCATTGCATTGAGGACTGAAGAACCGCCGAGGACTTTACCTCGTGGCCAATTGCACCTCCCTTTTTCCATTCCCAAACAGTAGTTGTCACTTGGTTCGGTTTTGAACTTCCAGTCGAGCGGGCTGAGTTGGAGGACGGGGAACATGATGGGAAGGTCGGTGATTTCTGAGAGTTCATCGGGTCCAGCTTCGAGAAGGAGCACGGACCAGTTGGGGTTTTCACTGAGGCGGTTGGTTACCACCGAACCAGCACTACCTCCACCTGAGAGGAGGAATACCTGATCATTTATTTAGATTTGGGAGATTAGGAGAAACTTACCGATTACGATAAAGTCATAGTAGTCGTCGATGTCTTTAAACAGTGTGTCCTTGACGCGATTGTCCTTGTCGAGGATATCCGGCCGGTATTCCACGGTTTGCTGGTGTAGGTAGAGTAGAAATCCTAAACTAGGTGCCAACGTGAGTGCTATCCGGGTGACCGAATACAAGTTCATTAATTTGTTCTCGTCGACTGCCATTGCTGCTGGGTGGGTACCTTCCAACTGACTGCGAGTTACAGCTGGTGGTATTCCAGCTTGCGTCAGCTTGTAATCGGATATGTTTGCTGATTTGCAGGAATGCACATCATGCACTTGAATATACTCTTGCTCGTTGAAAGGGTATCGCCACTCTGACTCGCTCTGGCTTCGTTTTTTTTTTTTGCGTGGGGAAATGAGTGGGTTTATCGAAAAACTTTTGATAAGAGATTATTAAAATTAAGATATAAGTATTAATCATTAATTAATTATTATGATTATTAACTGTTATTGGTATTTTCATACTATATAGTATAGTGGGTGTACTCATTATTATATTATTATATTTATTATTGTACTAAATGTCATTTTACACTAGTAATTTACATCTGACTGTGTTTCATCCAGAACTCTTTAATCATATCAGCGCCTTTTTCACCGATCATTATAACCGGCGCGTTTGTGTTGGCGCTCACCAGGTTAGGCATAATGGAAGCGTCGATCACTCGAAGGTTCTTAACGCCGTAGACCCGCAGCTGAGGGTCTACAACGGCGTCTTGATCCCAATACGGACCCATTTTGCAGGTACCCACTGGATGGTAAATGGTTACGGAATACAGACGGATCATACACTCGAAGAACTCGTCGCTCGTGTCGGCGTATTGCGTGCATTGCGGGAATTTGACCAGTTGCGAGCCGTAGTATTTGAACGCCGGTGTTTTGCTCAATGCCACACCGATCTTGGCACCTTCGATCAAGGTTTTCATGTCAAAATCGTCATTGAAGTAGTTTGGATAGATAAGGGGGTAGTCGAAGGGATTGCGGCTCCGTAATTTGATGGTACCCCGTGAACGAGGGCGTAGTAGCATGGGTACCACGCTCCACACGTCCTTGTTGTTGATGGGCGCGAAAGTTTTATCGTAGAAGTCGTCAGTGAGACCATGCGCTTTTTTTACTTGCGCTCCCGCATCGGAGTTGGTCGAGCCGGAGACAAAGTGGAACTCGATGTCGGGGAAGTCGGTCTCGTTGGCGTACGGGGTGGTAACGAAAGCGAGTCCTTCCACGCCGCCCATGATGGTGAGCGGACCGTCACCCAAAAGGGCGTATTGCATCACGGGTGTGACGGCATACACCCGTTCGAGGGTGATTGATACTTCTTTGTTCACCAAGAAGGTGAGACCACCCAATCCGATGTGGTCCTGTAAGTTGTGTCCAACTTTAAGGTCTTGGATGAGAGGGATTTTGTGTTGTTCGAGATCAGCGCGTGGACCGACACCGGATAGCATGAGGATCTGCGGTGAGTTGATGGAACCCGCCGAGAGGATGACTTCTTTCTTGGCGCGGATCCGATGGAGTTTACCATCTCGCACAAACTCGACGCCGTAGGTGACTTTGGTGGCTGGGTCGATGAGGACGCGTGTGACTTGCGAGTGCATTGCCACGTGCAGATTGGTGCGGAGGCGTACGGGACGGAGGAAGGCTTTGCCGGTGGAGCAACGGGTACCTCGTCTGATGGTACCCTGGGCGATCATGAACCCGGTTTGGAATTCCCCGTTTATGTCCCTGTTTTGATATCCTGTAATCAAACTCTATTAATTTCTCGTCGTTAGACATTTGATGGTATTACCTAGTTGCCTACCACCTTCGATAAAAGCCGCGGCGAGGGCTGTATGGTAGGGTGCCTCGGAGACGGTCAAATAACCGCCGGTACCATGAAACCCCGTTTGTGCTAGGTACGGATTCTTGTTGTCCTCGGACTTTTTAAAGTAATAGAGAGCGTCTTTACTGCCCCAGCCGGGATTACCCAAACTCTCCCAGATGTCGTAATCCCTCCTGTTTCCTCGCACGTAAAGCATGTAGTTGAGGACTGATGATCCACCGATCACCTTGCCTCTCGGCCAGTTGCACCTGCCATTCTTCATCGCTAAACAGGACTTGCCGTCCGGTTCGCTTTTATACTTCCAGTCCAGTTGGGAGAGTTGAAGGTAGGCTGCCATTATGGGTACGTCGGAGATTTCGGTTTCGTCGCCGCCGGCTTCTAGCAGGAGCACGCTCCACGCGTTGATTTCAGAGAGACGATTGGCAAGGACATTGCCTACCATCAGATTTAGATTAAGACGTTATGGTTGATTAAGATAAGGGAGGGTACCTGCAGATCCTGCACCAACAATGATGAAATCATAGGCTTCGTTGAGTAATTCGGGGTCCATATCAATTGGCCGCGATTCGGGGTCCATCATATCCAGTTGAAAGTAGGCGATGGTGGCAACAAGAGCTGGTAGGATGTATCCCAAGTTGGTCACTGCACCCAACCCCGTTAAGGGGGCTAGTATTGTACTCATCACACCTGCAACTACAAACAAGGCTTTAGTTTAGTGTTTGAACACTTGAAAATCCATACAGATAGACATTTTGAGACACTAAACCGATGCACTCAAGGGCAAGATTGAAACTGATGCTGTAGTATATATTTAAAGGTATGGCACTAGGTACTAGGTCGTTTTTTAGTGGATGCTCGAACACAACTAGTTTCCAGCGTGTTTTTTTGGATGCAAAGGAAAACTCATCCGATTAAGCATGTCGCGCACGTCGTGCGTTGCGCTCACTTTCACGCTGGGGTACGAGTTCGAATTTGAATTTCGAACGTGACCCTCCTGCATGTGCGATGATTATGAGTTTCACCCATCGGTGACGCTTATCATTCGACGTAACACATCCTACATGCATTGCATTCGATGCAGTTGAAGTTATCTGGTGATGCGTCATTAAATGAAATGAGAATTGAGAATTATAGGTCACGGAAGAAGCAAAGTTTCTTCTCTAGCTGCTTGCGATTAGCGTGCAATAATTGAACTTGAAACAAAATTACTTACTCGATTTTACTTGGATTCAATGATGATAAGGATTTGCGTCTTTTCATTGAAAAAGACTGGTGTGCAAATTCTTGGTGATGGTGTGCTCTGCGATTTTGGGGAATTTGCCAAAGTTTGCAACAAGTTTGGAGCAAGGTGTGTGTTTGAAGCGATGCGCGAGTGAGTCGTTGGGTTCTTCGCGGCGCGAACGTGATCTTGCGTTTGTTTTCATCGCGGACAACAGTAGCCTACTCTCTTCCTCGTTGTCTTTTGCCGCCGGCTGGCTTTCTTGACGTCAACGACCGGTAACGGTATCGCGTTTTACTGTTGCTGCGCGGCGCGTCGCGGCGGACGTGTGGACTTGCACGTAGCAGCCACATATTTCATTAATCCGTAACTAAATTGATGAAACAATGGTGTTTATTAATTGGTTTATAGGATATTTAATTGGCTATTGATTGGTGAAAAGATGAAGCAAATCCATTGAGGCATTCCTGAGATATTAAATTAAAACATAGAAAGAAGCGCACTGGCGTTTCATCTCCGGTCCGCGTGGTCTGATTTATATGTCTTAATGCAACCCTTCTTTTTGTTCTGATTGTTTGTTCTTTGACCTAAAAATGTTTATTTTTTGTTGTGATTCATTATATTGCTTCATGCAACCCCTCTTTTTATCCTGTTTATTTGTTGTTTGATTGAAATTTGTACTTTTTCAGGTGGTTGTTGCGGTTCGACAAAACGCGTGTCGATCGTGGGAGGATGGGCGTGGGCGTGGTGGCTCGTCACCGACGTGCAGCGGCTCTCCCTCGAGGTGATGACGCTCAACCCGATGTGCGAGAGCGTGGAAACGGCGCAGGGTGTGCCGCTGACTGTTACTGGCGTGGCGCAGTGCAAGATTATGAAGGCCGATGAGCTGCTGCACACCGCCAGCGAGCAGTTTCTCGGGAAGAGCGTGAAGGAGATCAAGAGCACCATCCTGCAGACGCTTGAAGGACACCTGCGTGCTATCCTTGGTAAGTTCTTTGACCTCTCCCCAACTGTCTCATATTAACTGTCCGATAAAAAGTAAAAAGTAAAAGGTAATAACGTCGAATGAAAGTTTTTTGAAACTCTTCATTTCTTTAACGAATTATTTATGATGCAATTGGATTTTAACCAACTTCCACTGATGAATGATTAAACTGGTGGTATATTTAGCGTTCGTTTACGTGTATAATTGCCGGTTAATTATCGTTTGATGTAAGCTAATAAGTATGTTAAGTTAGACGAACGGACACGTTTTTCGATTGCAAATAATTGATGAACCGGTGGTGCGCGGTGCGCGCGCGACATTGAAGGTAATCGTATCGGAAGTAAAGTTTTTGCCTTCGCAAAACGTTGGGTTGTGAATTTTTTGCGGCTGCGTTCCAAGGTTTCATCCGCATGCATTGCACGACTTTTAAGGCAATTATTAAACAGCATCGAATCATTCGTTTGACGACGTTTTGTCGTCGTTGTTGTCGTCGTCGTGCGCGTTCTCAATTGACGGGCGAAAATAACCCACGAGGGGAATTATAGTTATTGAGTGTGATTAGTGCGTGTTTGCGTTTTTCTATTATTGTCCTTTGATCGAACTTAGACGAGCAGTTGATTCTCAGCGTGCGATGCTAAACGTTGTGGCGCCAGCGTTCACCGTCGCCTTTACCATTGGCGCGACCATATCAATGGTCAAAAGGTCTTTATTTTCGAAGAGAAGCGAACCGGAAGTGGTTGGATTCGGCTTAATGGTAATTTTTGTCTTGCAGGAACGCTTACAGTCGAAGAAGTGTACCGGGACCGCGATCAGTTCGCGGCGCTGGTGCGCGAAGTGGCGGCGCCGGACGTGGGCCGCATGGGCATCGAGATCCTCAGCTTCACGATTAAGGACGTCTACGACGACGTGCAGTACCTGGCGTCGCTGGGCAAGGCGCAGACGGCGTGCGTGAAGCGCGATGCGGACGCGGGTGTCGCTGAGGCGAATCGCGATGCTGGTATTCGTGTAAGTGCCAATTCCCCACCGCCTCTACATCTACCTAATTGCAATTAATGACTTAAATAGGAGGCGGAATGTCAAAAGTCCGCCATGGACATCAAGTACTCGACGGACACGAAGATCGAGGATAACGCCAGGATGTTCAAGCTGCAGAAGGCTAACTTTGATCAGGAGATCAACACTGCTGTAAGTTTTCTTCTTTTCCTGCTTTTTCTTTCTCTCTAAAAATAGTTTTTTTAGAAAGCGGAGGCGCAACTTGCTTACGAACTGCAAGCGGCGAAGATCCGCCAGAAGATCCGTAACGAAGAGATCCAGATCGAAGTTGTGGAGCGCCGCAAGCAGATTGAAGTGGAAGCGCAAGAAGTTATGCGTAAAGAGCGCGAACTGAACGCAACCGTGCGTTTACCCGCCGAGGCGGAGAGTTATCGCGTGCAGATGATCGCCGAGGGCAGGCGCACGCACACGGTGCAAGCGGCCATGGCAGACTCGGAGAAGATTAAGATGATTGGCACGGCCGAGGCGGAAACCATTGCCTTGATGGGTAAAGCTGATGCGGAGCGTATGAGGCAGAAGGCGGCGGTTTACAAGCAGTATGGGGAGGCGGCGAAGATGGCGATTGTGTTGGAGGCGCTGCCGAAGATCGCAGCGGAGATTGCGGCGCCGTTGGCGAAGACCGAGGAGATTGTGCTGCTGTCGGGCAGTGATGCAACCACCGCGGACGTGACGCGTCTTGTTGGGCAGTTGCCGCCCGCTATTCATGCGCTTACCGGGGTGGATCTGTCCAAGGTGCTTGGAAAGCTGCCCGGCGCCACCACCAATGCCGGTGGGGATCGCGCACCAACGGTGGCGGTTAAGTAAATTTCGGTAAATGGGGGAGCGCGCTTCCTTTCTTCATAATGGTTTTGTTTGTCGTGAGTTGTCGCTCTTCTTCCAAACTACACAAGGTTTTTCTTCAGCACTCCCCAAAAAAAAAACAAGGCATTAATCAATCAAATAATCAGAGTGGAAGAGGAAAGGAATAAAATATGTGTTCAAAATGCCGCCGGTCGAAAAAAATTGAAACACTCATCAATCACAGGAGATTATTTTAAGCCTTAAGCGCACGATAAGTTGCAAAGTGTATAAAAGTAGTAAATGGTGTGTGTGTATCTGTGTCGATTCAAAACCAATCAATCCGTTCATGTGATTAGTTTCATTTCGATTAGTTTCGGTTGCAGAACCAAATGTCTCAAGTAAAAAACAAGATGAATGAAAAATCCTTGTACACTGAAAAGAAATATGGCGCAAAATAAAAAGCGTTTAGCCTATTTATCTATCTTATCTAATAACATAACGTATTTTTATACAAGATGTAAAATCGACTAAAGCGCTAGCTAGGCAAAAGGCACTTTACTACTACAAACCTTGACCATCGATGATCTGAAACGTAACTTAACTCATTCTTATTGTTGTAAAGCATTCTTTAAAGCGTATTATTTCGTGTACCTCAAAATGAATTTTATATATGTACTATAGTTTCAGGCGTAACACTACACTATTTACGTATGGGTTAGTGCTTGCCTGGACTATCGTCGTTATTTTCGAGTTTGTGAAAGTTTAATTTTCGAATAAGTACATTTTGTTACGACGTTATTTTTTATATAAAGAGGGACTCTTTCCGTGTCTCGAATGCGTTGCCATGCACGTGTAACGAACGAACAAAGGCAGACAAACAACAAGAGCAGTTACCATAAGTTCACATTATTCGTAGGGTTTATTGTATGAAATCTCTTCTTATCTCGTAACTCGTCTCATAAAAACCACACATTACCGACTTGGATTATTGGAAAGAAAAGAAAAACAAAACAAAAATATGATATTGTGTCCGAAATTATTATTATTACACTTTAAATGAATGAAAATAAATAAATGCTATGAATATAATGATGATAAATGGGTGAGTAATTAATGCATGGGCATAACTTCACTGCTAATTAATGCGCAATCACAAATCGTTTGCTATATAAACCATTAGTTTTCTGAATTTGGTTCAAAATGATGTTGGTAACACTATTTTTCGTCTCCGCGTTTGTTCTGCAACATGTAAGTGCAAACTAATCAATTAGTGAGTAGATAATTAATCATCTCTTATGTTTTAGGCATCATCAAGTTGTGTCACGCACGACGATTGCGAACACGACTTGAATGCGACGCTCTATCATTATGACGAGCAACACGCGCACCTGGAGGAAGTCCTCGCCATGGAGGTGTATCGCATGGAGCGCACGCTGCAGAGCGCCGCGCTCGCACTCAACGAGCGCATTCAACGAGGATTGCCAGCCTGTCGCAAGCATTATCTCAAGCAAGCGACGCTCGCCGTCTACAGGCTAGCGCTAAATTCCGCCTGTAATCTAACTAGCATTGCGTTTTCGTTGGAAGACTTGCCCGGCGAGTATACAGACACGGAGGAGCATCAGCATGAGAAAGTCATCTGCGATACGCTTGTGCCGGTGTTGAATGCGTATTGCACGAGGATTGCCCATGAAATTGACGCTGTGATGGAGTGCGATGTGCAGAAGGAGTTTGCGGAAGCGTTTGAAGTGCCCTGGAGGCGGTGTATTGATGTACAACCCTTTCCACTACCAATTAGAAGCGCCAAATAGTTGTTTAAGTTGTTTGAGTTTGGATTTAGTCAGTGGCGTAACAAGTAGCAAGTTTGGATTTAGTTTAGGTGAATGATTTATATAGAGTGGGAATTATAAATAGTGTGTTTTATGAGGTGGTGGTGTTGGGTTGAGTGATTTAAACATGATCGGTGTTTATTTCGACGTCGACGTCGACGTTGGCGTTGGCGTTCGGTTTGGCAATTATGAACATGCTGTGCCTGTTTGAGTTCAATCATATTTTGCGTCCTAATTTTGAGGTGATTTGGAGGTTTTTTGGCGCTGTGTAAACAGCGGAACGGTGTGTTTATGCGCTAGCTTTTTCAAATTTAGGTGCTTACATGTTTTGCAGCCGGAGAGTTTACATTAAATTAATTAGATGATGAACACCATATTAATTTGCAATATTATTTATCTCCGTAGCTATTTGTAGGAAATAAATGGCACATATTGCATTTTAGCGGCAAACTAAGGTAGTTTAAGTGTAAAGAATGAAAAGTTATGCTAAGTCGCTAAGTTGTTGCTTTGAATAATTTAAATAAATGAATTTTAGGAGAGCAGTAATGACCGCTCGCTAGTAAGGCATGTTTTGAAAATTAAATAGAATTCTTTACCATAAGGATAATTATATATCAATTACATGATTTTATAGAGAATTTTATCTAGTTTATGAAAAAAATATATCCAACAGGAAAAGTTGAGCGGTTTGTAAATAAATTGATAAAAATCGGAGACACGCTAAATGATTTTCGAATTGCTACGTTGATGATGGTACGTAAACTTTGAAAATTATTTGCATACCTTTGCGATAAGAACAATTTAAACATAATGACATAAACTTTTAGAGAATTTTATCTAGTTTATGGCAAAAATATAAACAACAAGAAAAGTTGAGCAGTATTTAAATTAATTAATAAAAATCAGAGACACGCGAAATGATTTTCGGATTGCTACGTTGATGGTGGTACGTAAACTTTGAAAATTATTTGCATACCTTTGCGATAAGAACAATTTACACATAATAACATAAGCTTTTAGAGAATTTTATCTAGTTTATGACAAAAATATAAACAACAAGAAAAGTTGAGCCGTTTTTAAATTAATTAATAAAAATCAGGAACACGCGAAATGATTTTCGGATTGCTGCGTTGATGATGGTATGTAAACTTTGAAAATTATTTTCATACCTTTACAATAAGAACAATTTAAACAGAATGGCATCAC